>JAGDQP010063503.1:0-11714 GCA_022664845.1 Lepisma saccharinum
TAGATAAGTGATGCGTAAATACCAATTTGATGTAGTCTGCTGTGACAAGCATTCAAGCGTTTAACAGCTAATAAATGATTCATAGGTGTTCTCAATACCTACAGCTATACAGAAGATAACACGGTTGAACCGAAATTACGCGAAGCGATGGTAATGTGTAGATGTATCTGAGTTAGTCTCAGAGTCTCTCTCTCTCTCTCTCTCTCTCTCTCTCTCTCTCTCTCTCTCTCTATCTATCTATCTATCTATGTATCTGGGTATCCGCGCTTTACAGAAGTACAGCGATAGAGGCTCAAAGAAAGAAAAGATAAAATATATTAGATTTCTAGGTGATACATTCCTTCTTCTGGAGACTGATGACTCCAGTAATAAAATGATGAAAGGCCAAAGAAAAGCCAAGCGGATGTAGCTTAATTGGTAGAACGCTGACGGAGTTTTTGTTTTTTTTTAATATTATTTTTCTGCTCAGTCCCACCTGTCAAATACCGGAATGATACTTTGAAACTAGGTTCTGACGTACTTACTTCCAACATCCTTCCCCTTACCGTATTCCAGCCTGAGCCAAAGTTACCTAAAAGGCCATAAATAAGTTGACCGACGTTGAAAGAACTGAGGAATGAGTCGAAAAGATGAAATATAAATGCTAAGAGACTTCATTTTCAAAATCATTTCACCGTCAACGAAAGCATGCGCTACAAACATGTTACAGACAAAAGTTCCTTAAGTTTTGACATAGAATCAAAATCTGATTTTGAAACGTTTCATCTCATGTTTACTAATGCACAATAAGAGCATTCCTTACATCGGGAAGTTATTGCGACAATCCGGTCCTTTATCTAAAACGTAGAATAAATACTGGCTTTGTAGGAAGTGTAGTTTAGTAGCAGTTTCGAATTAAAACAAGTTAGAACTGTGATTCTCCTATCAATCGGAAAGATTCCGGTCCCTTGATAGCATAAAAGCATTATTTTTTTATAAAATAGGCTGGCAACACTGACAACTGCAGTGCATAAGTAGGGGAAACTCACAGTACGTTTCCATTGTGTCAAATAATTTTTATGCCAAGTTTGGCGCAGGTAGGTATAACTGAATGGAAGCAATTTGAATAATTTATTATTTTGAAATGGGTTGGCAACACTGAACTACTGCACCAATCAAGACTGTTCCAGCAGCTATGAGCTAGTTTATCTAAGACCTTTCCAACGACACCCCATGCACGCCTCTACGCTTTCTGGTTTTTGGGATTTATTTTTCGTTACGGGTTGGCAACACTGACAACGAGGTTCCTGGGACGGAAACAGCCACAGTATATTGCTATTGTATCAAATAATGTTTATACCAAGTTTACTGCTTCTATATCTAAAATAATGAATGTAATTTGAAGAAAAAGGTAATTTTATAGAAAATAGGTTGACAATACTGGTAAATGTGTTGCTTGGAGACGTAGATATACTCAGTGTTTTTGTAAGTTTGGCGCAGCTAGGTCTAACTGAATGGAAGGAATTTGAACAATGAATTATTTTAATAGTTGGCAACACTGAATTGTCACACCAGTCAAGACGATTCCGGCAACCCTGAGCTAGTTTAGTCAAGACCAACGACACCTCAAGTATATTTCTACATCTTGTAGTTCCTGAGATTTAATTTCTGGATACGGACGGACAGAATGAGCGGGATTATAAGGTCCCTTTAGTTATGGCTCCACTATCAAGGGGCCTAAAATGACAATTTTCAGTCTTCAAGCTTTTTCTTTTTTTTTTTAAGTGAAGCAATTATCGAATCAGCTTGACTAAAACTTTTCCGCTTCTTTTTAGTTGTACTATCATGTTGAACAGTTCGTGTGGCCATCGAATATTCACCAGATATGTGATAATTTTGTGGTATTTCGATCAGGAGAATGTATTTGTCCGAAGAGACAAAAAATAGGTCAATATCGTCACACGTTGCGAGATTCTGCCCGTAAATCAACAGTCAACGACGTGTGAACTGTGACGATTTTTGAAACAAAATCACACGAAACATGATGGCTTTTCCTTTCTGATTCATGTAGCTTCTTTGCCAAAATAGTTCCGCGATGCTATATTACTTTAGAAAAAAAAAAAAAAAACTTGACATGAAACAAATTTTGGAGGGAACACAGCGGCTGTGGCTCAGCGGTAGAGCGTTAGTTTAGCATTCAGGAGGTCGTGGGTTCAATCCCAGGGGCTCTGGCCGACACCTTTCTGTATTCTTTCACCTACCTCATCACAACCTGAGCCTTAGAAACATAAATGCAATAAGTAATCTGAACAAAAACACCAGAGGCGCAAAAAGTTCAGCCAAGTTCTTCAGCCCTAAAAAGTGGTGAAATGTGGAGGATGGATGAGTCAAGTTCCTAGGCAACAGCATATAAGAGTAACACTGGAAGTTGGCGCGAGGTTTCAAGGTTCATGATGTTTGAGCCTTAGGGTGGTGGTGGTGGTAGGAGTTGTGGGTTTTAGGGCCACCACCAGCCTTATGGCTTGAAGATCATGAACCTTGCAACCTCGCGCCAACTTCCAGTGTTCCTCTTATATGCTGTTGCCTAGGAACTTGGCTCATCCATCCTCCATTTCACCACTTTCTACGGCTGAAGGACTTGGCTAAACATTTTGCACCTCTGGTGCTTTTGTTCAGATTTCACAGCTTTTTGTACGTGAAGGGAAAGAAAATAGCGTTACTTTCAAAATTACTTACCGTTAGCTAACACCTACACACAGTCTAAGCACTGCGAAAACAGTAAATGACCGAACCGCATATTCCAATATTGCCCGATATGCTGACATTCCAGAGTCCATTAGATGGAGCTCATGCCGCGCAATTTCTTACAGTCGTGTTATTCACCATCCAATCAGTGCACGTACGAATTGCTACTGGCGATGATTCATGTTACGCGAGGCGGGACAAGCGGGAGGAGCTTATCGCGCTCGAATTTGAAAACGGAAAATGTAACACTGGAGTCTACAAAAACACAACCTAAATTAAACAATATTTACAAAGCATGGGTATGTTTGCTCTGATAAGTTATGCAACTGCATGAAATCTAACATTTTCTTTACAGCTAACTGCACTTAACGGTTTAAAAACGGCGAATCGGCACATGACACTGTGAGTGAAGAATCTTCCACTTCATAACCACATCTGACCTTAACTAACCTTTTCTAACCCATGGTCACTAATCTAAGATAATCTACGAAAAATGCAATAACGCAATTATTAATAATAAATATAAACATATAGAAATATATTTTAAAAGAAAAAAAACGAAAAAAAACTTGCTCTTGCCGGGCATCGAACCCGGGATTTTACTTAAGAAGCGAACGTTTTAACTAATTTTTTATGCCTCGTTTATTTAATTTCCTGTTACATTACATTTAGTTATACGATTGTGACCTTTAAAATTTTGCGTTTATCTTACTTATAACCTATGTTAAGTGCACTACAAAGCAACACCGATGTTTTAGTAGAAGCGTGCGATGAGATAGGTCTACAGGTAAACATAGATAAAACAAAATACATGATAACAAGCCGAAGCACAGGGAATGAAGGCAATAAAAACATAAGAATTAGGGATGAGGTTATAGAGAAAGTAAACAAACTTAAATACTTGGGAGCATATGTAAGAAGCAAAACCGAAACGGGACGAGATGACTGGAGATTGGAGGAGACTGCATAATGAAGAACTCCACGGACTGTACAATTCACCAGATGTTGTAAAAATAATGAAATCGCGACGACTAAGGTGGACAGGCCATGTAGCTCGGATGGGGGAAAAACGAAGATTATATCATATCCTGGTTGGAAGGCCGGATGGAAGGAGACCACTGGGAAGACAGAGACGTCGTTGGGAGGACAATATTAGAAGAGATCTTCGAGAAGTAGGTGTTCATGATGAAAACTGGCTTGATATTGCCTAGGATAGAATCCAATATCGAACGTTTGTTACTGCGGCGATGAACTTGCGAGTTCCATAAGCCACAGAGTTAGTTATTTAATTATAACTTACGTTAAAATCAAACACACACAAACAACCATGTTTTAGGCGGGATTTGAACCCACGATCTTGTAGTTCATGGACAAGCGCACTAGACTGCTCGGCTATCTCGATCGGCAAATCAGTGATCCACTTTGCGAACTTACAAACGTTCATTTGGAAGTTGCATTTGCAGTGCACGTGTTACATAAGAAGCCAGAAGTCGCGCGTGCAAGATGGCGGTTTCCCTTCAAATTCCGATTCTCTCCAAGCAAGGAGCAAAGCAATGAAACCCTATTGATCTTCACACCATTCCATTTAGAAATGGAAAAAAAGGATCCAGTATTTATTGGTAAGCGATTTTTCACCAACCGCGATAGTCCAAGTAGAATACTTCTTGCTTTTCTTCTTTTTTGCATAGTCTTCTGCCAAGTCATACCATTTCCATTTCTGCCTCTCCGTACAACTTGATTTCCACGAGCCGCCACCCCCATCTAACAACCGGAAGGTAAAAAATGAATATCACTGAACCATTATGATTGCTACTCAACTGCGCAAATTGGCTGAACTTTTTGCACTTCTGGTAGTTTTGCTCGGATTTCACAGCTTTTTGTACGTGTATAATTTTATTTATGGCTTTTATGTATCTATGGCTCAGGTCGGGATAGAGGAGGGGAAAGGATTCGGGAAGGTGTGGGCTAGGGCCATCTTGAAAGTGCTGTCCTGACATTTGACTGTCGTGACTAAGGGAAACCCCTGGAAAAACCTCAGTCAGGATGGTCGGCCGCTGGGATCGAACCCACAACCTTCCAATGCTTTAGCACTGAGCTACGTCGGCTCAATATATACTAGCTTAGCTTCGCTTAGCCCCCAGACTCCCGCCCGAATTGCGCCCCCAAATTGGAGTTTTGGGGAGATACGCCCCTTTTATAATAATCCCTCTCCAGGGCACTGCGCTCCCATGGTGCAAATATGCTCTCATACCCTCTCACCCGTTGCTGGTGGTGACCCTAAAATCCGCCTCGCCCACCATCACCAACCCTAAGACTCGAACATATGAACCTTGACACCTCGCGCCAACTTCCAGTGTTCGTCTTACATGCAGTCGCCAGGGAACTTGGCTCATTCATCCTTCACTTCACCACATTTTAGAGCCGAAGAGCTTGGCTGAAATTTTTGTACCTCTGGCGTTTTTGTTCGGATTTCACAGCTTTTTGTACGTGTATAATATACACTTGCTTCTCTTCGCTGGGGGCGCTGCCCCCAGACTCCCGTGACAAGCTGCACCTCCCAACTTGGAAATTTTGGGAGCTTTGCCTCCGTTATCGTAGGCAGGCTATCCGGGGAACTGCGCCCTCATGGGGCATATCTTCTCCGATATCCCCTCGGGGGCTGCACCCCTATAGGGGAGGTTTGGCTCACTTTTTGTAACCTATTCGTGATGGCACACCTTCATACCAAATTTCGTTTCTCTAGCTTCAGTGGTTTGGAAAATGGGGTTTGGGCGGCCATTTTGTATTAAAGACAGCGACTTTTTTAAACGTTTTCTTATATTGTCGTGACCTACTTGTGATGGTACACCTTTATATCAAATGTCATTTCTCTAGCTCGAACGGTGTGGAAAGTGTTTTTTAGGCGGCCATTTTGAGTTCAAAATGCCGATTTTTCAAAAGGTTGTAATATGTTCCGCAGTTATTCTTGATAATACATTTTTATGCCAAATTTCGTATCTCTAGCTCAAGCGGTGTGGAAAATGGATTTATGAGGTCCAACATTTTGCATCCAAGATGGCGTCTTTGGAGACATTTTGTAATATTTTCGTAACCTATTAATTATGATGTACCGTCATAGTAAATTTCGTTTTTCTATCTCCAGCCGTTTAGGCTGTGTATTCTATGGAAATTTCATTTTGGCGGCCATTTTGGATCCAAGATGGCGACTTTTTTAACATTTGTAATATTTTATTAACCTACTAGTGATGATATACCTTCGTGCCAAATTTAGTTTTTCTAGCTTCATCAGTTTAGGCTGTGTATTCTTTGAAATTTGACGTTTAGCGGCCATTTCGGATCCAAGAAGGCGACTTTTTTCAAAATGGGGGAATTATTCCTTAACCTACTTATCATCCTCCACCTTCATGCCAAATTTTATATTTCTAGCTCATTCCGAAAGCCCTAAACAATATGATGAGTTAGTGAGTCAGTGAGTGAGTCAGTCAGCCTAAAATACGTAATTTCAGGGGTTCATAACTCGAATATGCTTCAAGCTACGAATATAAAATTGTGCACACCTGCGCATATTTGCCATACGTCCATAACTTCGAAAGCTCATATTCCTAGCTTTCACATATTTTTTCTTACAGGGCCTCAAAATCTCCGATTTCGCCATGAACTCTTGTTCCTGTATAACATGTTAGTTGCAGTGCTGACGTTTTGAGACATGCGGAACTTGGCTGCGTGCACTGCCGTGCATGTTGATATTCTAAACTCATTTTTTTTTTTTTTTTGCAGGGATCCCTGCCAAAACGCGAAATTTAAGTCAGCTTTAATACAAAAATAGCTACATTTTTGCATCCTTCTGTAGCCTTTACACTCATTTCTTTATTGAGTCTAAAGAATATACTCTTAATAATGAAAATTATTGTTATATAAAAAGATTGATCACCCAAATTCTTCAGGATGATGGGATATTACCTAAGAATGATAAACCACAATCTGGCGACCCGTGAGATTATTATATGAAATTTTCCTTGTCTTTATATCCATTTCACGACTTTCGTGTCCTTCTTTTTTTTTTTTTTGTCCTTTTTTCTTGCTTGCTTCATTTCACGACCCAATTGGTGCTTGGCGTGCGAAAAAGAAAAATCGTGATCTCGCAAGATTGCAATGATGGTCGGCCGTGGCACCACCTGGGGGAAGAGGGAGGAACTACCCACCCATCAAAAAGAGCGATGGACACTAGGAAATGGAGGGAGAGGAATAAAAAGGGGAGGTGGAGGACCCATACAGAGTTACATTAATCGATCGATTGGTTGGTGGTTCTGGAGGTGGTGGGTTTAGTGGTGAAGTTATAATCGTATCAGTTGTTGCCGGGTGAGAAGAACATTCGGGTTGGTACTTGGGTGGCTAGACACACACGTTGTCAAACAACGGCCAGTGGTTAACCAACTAACAATATTGTGTAGGTTGATCATTCCTGTCCCGTAGGGATTTTTTTTCACCCACGACTTCCTGTGAGATAAATCAGTGGGCATTTCGCAATAGAAAAAACTATTTAGCCAATTCTCTGGATTTATATTAATTCTGTTATGTGGCCGGCTTCGTGAAAAGATGCTTAATTACTATTTTTTTAAATATTTTTTTTTTAGTTTTAATGGTTTTAGTATGATCACACCCTTTTCTTTCAAAAGCTGCTTTTCCGAGATCAAAATTTTAATTTGTGCTAATTCTACAAAACATTGGACAGAACTATCTGAATAGAAAAATGTCCAGAAAATTGAAAATGTTAGTTTTTTTTTTTTAGTTGTACTTTTGTTTCCATGCTATAAACTGTTTAACCTGCCCCATCCCTCCCTATCAGAGAATGAAGAAGTAGAAGTTCATAAAAAAAGAAACTAACACTGCCTAGCGGTTCTTCTAATTAACAGTAATATGTAGAAAAAAAATATATTCTTGGAATTTTATTCTACAACATAATTTTTGTTTTTAGTTTTTCTTTGTCCGCTTGACACAAAGGCTCTGCGTCTTTTTTTTTTTTGTTTTGTTTTTGTATATTGGTTCCTGATTCTTCTTTTGTTTTACACACTGATTTTTAATCTTTTTTTTCGTTTTGCATACTGGTTCCTTGTCCTTCTTTTGTTTTGCACACTGGCTGCTGGTCCTTTTTTTGTTTTACACACTAGTTCCTGGTTCTTCTTTTGTTTTGCACACTGATTTCTGGTTCTTCTTTTGTTTTGCACACTGGTTCCTGGTCCTTCTTTTATTTTACATACGGGTTCCTCGTTCTTCTTTTGTTTTGCACACTGGTTCCTGACCCTTCTTTTGTTTTGCACACTGGCTGCTGATCCTTTTTTTGTTTTACACACTAGTTCCTGGTTCTTCTTTTGTTTTGCGCACTGATTTCTGGTTCTGCTCTTGTTTTCCACACTGGTTCCTGGTCCTTCTTTTATTTTACATACGGGTTCCTCGTTCTTCTTTTGTTTTGCACACTGGTTCCTGACCCTTCTTTTATTTTGCACATTGGTTTCTGGTTCTTCTTTATAATTTGCACACCTGTTCCTGGTTCCTCTTTTAGATTTTCACACTGGTTCTTCTTTTTGACTTGCACACTGGTTTCTAATTCTTCTTTTTCTGTCGCTACGAACATTGTAAATGTATGTATTATTTTGCGTTGAAGAACTCCGTAAAGCGCCATATTTATCCGATAGAAGACTACCATCGGGTTACCTTGCCCAGGAACCCTTTCAGGTCATACACCAGCCTCCGGGAAGAACAACGATCATTATAAACACCAAAAACTGTTTAAACACTGACTTCCCTTCAGCTTTTCTCGGTAAATACCAGCATGGTACCTTGTCAATAACAACCAGATTCATTTCTTATTCCTAAGAACAAACAAGTGAGTTAGGGGGGCACCAAATCTTCATACACTGTAAAAAAAAATTACACTTATTTTATATTTTCTGCACACGTGTTTGTTGAAATTTTGTAAAGTTTTGTGTTCGTGAAGTGCAAGCAATGTACACATGGAGTATTGAGACTGTATTATAAAAAGAAAAGTGAAGAATTTGCCGTGTACCTCGTAATTTAGTTGGTTGAATCAGTACCCTATTACAAAGACGACTCGGATTCTATCCTCAGTCCCACCAACCGTCTTTTTAGTTGTTTTCTTGACTACCAAACTGCTTATTGATACACTGTTTACCTTGGAATTTCGAATAGTGCGTTGAAACAAGGTCTGGAATTTTCCTTCCCTTTCCTTTACCCAAGAGTAGCTGCTAGGATAAGAAATATGGAGTTTACAATACAAGACTTCGCTGCACAATTTATATTTCGTAAACAAAACTAGCTTCTACTCAAAATCATTTAAATTTTAGTACAATAAACAATGGAGGGGGGCTGGGAAGGAGGATAACGTTGCCTAACACGAATTAGTGTTTCTCTTTTGTAATAAGGTCAGGTTAAAATTACAATATAATTCCTTAAATATGGTAGAATTTTCCTATTGAAACAGCTGCACTTTGTTCAATTCCATTTCCCTAACTCTGTAACCTTAATTTGAAGCTTAAAAGGCGGATTAATACAATTACAGCTGAAGGCGAATACACAAAGGAAGACAATTCAGTGGAAGAGAGAAAAAAAGAAGGTGGGTACGGGGAATTGCTTCCCTTACTCGATACCACGTCCCCCTTATTTTACTTATTCCTCTAACAAGGTTTTACGGAAAATTAACAGAATAAAAGTAGTGGGTGGATACAATGTGACTCTTGTCTAAAGTGAGAACATGAAGAGTGCTCCTCTTGTTTTTTTTTTACCCGACAGAGTATTCTCTTTGTGGCAAGTTTTACATTTCAGGTTTTTTTTCGTCAAAAGAACACAAAGCTAATAGAAAGATCCCGTATTATAATTTCTTGCTGTCTAAAACATACACACAGGTGCGCAAACACACACACACACACACACACACACACACACACACACATATATATATATATATATATATATATATATATATATATATATATATATATATATATATATATTCCTTCGGATAAAATGAACGCCAAAAGGTACAACAAATCTCTCTTGGGGAGATGGGAGCGAACTTTTTGTTAGGAAGTTATTATATGGCTCTCAGTTTGAAGAGTAAAAACAAACCGGGAATTATAGTGCTTTTTATTGTAAAAGGAAATACCGTAATGCAGTATCTTCAGATTTAGTTAATTATTAACGAAACGATGAATGAAATTGGATTACCGTCTTCGTTTCTTATTCTTGATCTAAGAGAATTAGACCAGGGCCTAGTTAGCAGATACCAACCCAGCATTTGTCAGGTATGACTGAGGGAAAACAAAAAAACCTGGAAAAATCTCAGTCTGGATGAACGGCCGTTGAGATCGTTCCCAGAACCTTCGGATTACTAAACCAAAACGTTCTACTAACTGACAATGAGCTATGGCCGCTCGATATATTATTATTATTATTTGTCTGTTTATACGTTTATTTATTCTTCTCTTAGAAAGATCATACAAAAGATTAAAAAAAAAAGCATTAGGCCTATACTATGCCGTCGTTTGAACTCAAAATCTCTTGCATTAAAACGAAATGCGCTTGTTTGAACGTGCTTGAAATATTTATGAATATGTAACAGTCTTCCAAATATTAACAATCGTAGACAAAGTGAATGATATTTACAAAGCAGTAGGGTTTCAGTCCAGTTTTTTTTTTAAATCAAAAGGTGAGGAAATATACACACATATATTACAGGGGGGATGCAAATACATACACACAGAGGGAGAGAGAGAGAGAAAGTTGACATGTCATATATATATACATATAGCTTGGATTCCTGCTTTTAAATATTAGTACAAGAGAATGCACTACCGATCGACATAACCTTTTGGAATGCTCTGTCTTTATTATTATTTTTTTTTAAAAAAAGGACTGAAATAAAACATAAGCAGCATAAAATCAATATAATATCCTATTCTATATCAACAATAAAGACAAAGGCTGGAAAATTCAATTTAGCAGCTATGAAATTCTATAGTGAATATAATTTAATCCTCTCTTTGTTTTCTTCTGTCAATGCCTTTTACAAAAGCACCTCTGGAATAGAAATACAAACAATATTGACAACAAGACCCCCCCCCCCAAAAAAAAAGCGAATTCGAAATTGCTCTACCTGCTGTTTTCTCTTTACGTGAATTTGGGTAAAATTCCATTATGTCTTCTTTTATTCGCCGTAACCCCCACCCCCGCATGTAAATACTTCAATATGTGGTCGAACGTTAGAGAGAAAGGGAGGTCACGGAGAGACAAAGGTCTATCAACATATTCTTAAATGAAAGAGATAGGAATCAACTTTGTAAATACAATCAACTCCTGATCTGAGGTTCAGGACTTTGTGTACTTGTAGCGCTAATCTGTGCTTCGTTCTAATTGAAATATTAAATTCTGTTCCAATTGTTCTTAGGTTGACGCTGCTGCTGCTTCTGTAAAAGTGCCCCACTCTGGGTGCCATACAGTGAACCCTCAATCTTCTTAATCTCAGGAGTTTGTGTCCTCGTAGCAGTAATCTATACGTTTTCTGTACCTGCAATGTAAGACGTCTATTCTTATTAGACGTGTTCTCAGGTTGATTTCTTCTACGGTCAATATGTAGGCGCTCAACGCTGGATGCCATGCACTGAATCTTTAATCTGCTTAATTCCAGGTGTTTTTGTGCACGTAGCATGAAATTTTCTTATAGGTATTCTCATTGTAAGATATGTTATGATATCTTTACTCTCACATCTTTCTACCATAAATTGTGTTATAATTTTTACATCCTTTTACAGCGACTTTCATTAAGGAGCCATATTCGTTCCTCCTCTGGTTTCTGTATAAGTGTTTCCACGCTGCAAGCCACATAGAAATCCAATGATCTCCGAATATATATATATATATATATATAGATGTAAAAGGATGTAAAAATTATAACACAATTTATGGTAGAAAGATGT
>JAGDQP010063505.1:0-11714 GCA_022664845.1 Lepisma saccharinum
TATAATTACATTTAGACGTAGGGGTAATTAGACAATAAATTATAATTATAATTAGAATTACGGGTAATTAGACTTATACACAAGCTACATAGTGAGACAATTTGCAGCAAGTTGTGACCTTGCACACATTGCATTTTTGGGGGCTCCAAATAGTGATTTTCGACAATTTTGGAAATTTCCAAGTCCAACAAGTCTATGTGTGCATGCAAGTAACCCAACCAAATTTTCTCAGTGAACTCAGCCTCATCACCTTTGTATCCCCACCAAATATCATTGCAGTAGTACGATTCACACGTGAGATAAAAAAAATTGAAAATATGAAAAATTTGTGGAAGTTTGTCTGTGTATCACTTCCGAATCATGACTCACTGCAACACACTACTGCTTTCTCCTACAAGGGAACGGTATCAGCTTTCAAATGAGACAAACCATTTGGCTAGGAGGTCACGTATGATGGCATAATATTTGTACAAAATGGCCAAAATTGTATCTTTTGGGGGCCTCAGCCCCTTGGGGTTTTCAATTTTCAATACCTTAGATATGAACTTACTTTGATGCAGGTATTAACTGTACCAAATTTCATTAAAATCTGTAACCATGATGCAACTCACTTGGGCTAAAATCTGATGATTTCAAATAGAGTGGCCCTACTATTGTGTACAGGTGACAGAAATATGAGATTGGTATGGTCATGGGAACGCGAGTAATAACAGTTTATATCGTGTTATATTGTGTTTATATTGATTGCAATAATGCATCCACAGAATAAAATTAGTCTCATTTTCGAAATCAGCTTGATTCTCTATAGTAATAGCATGCCTACGACATTGCCTCTTGCAACGTTTATCAGTTGTCACGCTTCACCTGACACAAAAATCATGCATTTAAGACAGTTTGTATGTCAAAATACAATGCACGTAATTACAATTCAGGAGTCGCAGCAACCAATGTGGGACATAAATAATTATGAAAAAACAAATATTTATAATTTTCAAACGAAAATAGGTTTATCAATATTAATCCGCCAAGATATTTCTTATCAAAATGTGTTTATGCATGAATCTGGTCGACTAACGTTACTGGTGTTACAACAACAAATAGCAATTATAGCAGTGCATTTACCGAGTGGAACAAGTGTCGTCCAGAACAATTTATAGAAAATGTACTAGCTCTAGAAATTCAAAAATTATCATCACTATCCTACAATTATTGATATTGTATATACTACAGCAAATAGTAAAGGCAGTTCCTCGGACAAGGATGGCCAAGATTAGATGCCATTTATTTGTTACAACAATTTTGAACTAAAATTAAAATTATAGAAGGAAGAGGACTCCCATTTTCGGATCACTTACTATTGTGGATAAAGGTACAAACGGACATTCAAAAGTACTTTTCTTCAAGTTAAGTGTGGAACTTAAATGCGAAATTGTGTGGATTAGATTCATATAAACAAATTATCATAGCTTTATTGGCAAAACATAATAAAAAAGCAATTGCAAAATCTTAATTTGCAATTATGGTGGTGCAACTTTAAAAAAGCAGTGAAATATGAAACATTTCAAAAAAACATAAATCCAAATATGACAAAGAACAATTACAAAGTGCTTACTTAGAGTTATAATACTATACAGAATTAGCACAAGATGATATAAAATGGTTACAAAATGTCAAACAGTTACAAAGTAAAATTAGATTATTACATGTAAAACACATACAGGATGTTCAAGAAAGATCAATGTTGAAAGAAATTGGAATAAATTAACCATTATTGTATCCGGTGATAACTAGTGAGCGTAAACGGGCGAGAATGAAATTAATTAATTTGTTTATTCACTCGAGTGGTGTTAAGTATTCCGGAGGGGATCAGTATAGTGCCATAAGAAAACTTTATCAAAATTTTACCAACAAAAGTCAATGGTAGGACTTGAATATTTTTTTACAGAATATTTCTTTTAAAAAAACTTAATGATGAACAACAAAACATATTGAGTAATCCGATCATATCCGAATAAATCCACCGGCCATTAATCATTAGAATATACACGCCTCCCCAGGACCGGACGGAGTGGGATTGAAGATTTATAAAACTTTTCATCAACAAATTACGCCCATTTTTACTATACCATATAACCAGGTTTTGCAAAATAGACATATTGTGATAGATTTTGCACCGTCATATGGAATTTTTAATATCTAAGGTCGGCAATAAAAATAAATATACTGCATCGGGATATCAATTAATTTCATTGTTAAATACAGATTATAAGAAATTGGTTTCGTGTTTTTACGGAAAGACTAAAACCAATTATGAACTTACTCTTGGAGAATTATCAAGGTGGGTTTCCTAATACCAAACCATTCCATGTGCTTCTTGTGTCTTTAAGAGAGGTTTCTTAAACGTATCAACATAAAATATTGTCAGATTTAGCTATTGTTTCCACTGATTTCGAAAATGCATTTTCTTCATTGAATATACAATATTTAACGGCAATTTGGCGTCAATATCAGTTTCGTAATTAACTTATAAACATGTTGACTAATCTATATAAGGTTTGTACAATAAGATTAAACATTCATCATCGAATAATACCGACTATTAGAATGGAACGCGGATTATATCAATGAAGTCCGATCGCCACTTATCTGTACACATTGCCTATTGTACCATTAATACAAAATGAGATGATCCTCGAAAATGATCGGATTACAAATAAACCAAATAACTTTTGAAGCTGTAGTATACATAGATGATGCGATATGGATATACACAGAAATGAATATAATATTAGATATATTACGTAGTTTTAGATTGGTTTCAAACATTCAAATGAATTCAACAAATCAAAAATACTGCCTCTTCAGAATATACAAAATGTGGCGTGGCATAATCATGGTGTAATAGTATCTCAATTAAAATGTTTACGAATATGGTGGACAACTAGCATAAAACAAACAATTAAAATAAATGCAGATAATTTACTTCGTCAAATTACAGGAAGTCTACAAATTTATAAACAATGCAATCAAACATTATTGGCACGGGGACAATTTATAAATATTTTTATTCTTAGCAAAGTCACCCATATTATTTAATCATTTCCAATACCCGAAAAAACAAATGCTGCAATTGAAATTTTTGGCTTTAAAACCAATTGCGCGTTCGTAGAAAAACATGTTATTTACCTCCTATCCAAGGTGAGTTGACTTTAAAAAATTCAACCCAACAAGGGAGTGCCATTTTATTCCATCGAAAAATACAAATTTGTATACAATATCCTTATACTTTCTCTGCCCTAATGTTAGAAGAGGCTTTCAGGCGAATAGATGATCAATTTCCTCTAAACATCATGAGATCGAACCGTATATTACCTTATTCAACTTACATATATCATAGTATATATATCTTTAGGGCTAATTTACCTTTAGAAATATGGACTGTTAAACAATTTTATAATTATTTGGAAAATATCAGTCCTGAATATGTATTAGCAATACAAAGTCATTTTTTTAAATATTTATTGACACGAGATCTGGCCATACTTGGCGCAATTAAAATATAATCCTTATGTGTTTAATCGTGAATTTCAAGTGATATATCAAATTTATCCAGTAAATAATAGACTTCATAAGTTAGGTATTATTGATTCTCGGTTTTGTCACAAATGCAATAAACTAGATGCTATAATACACAAAGTTAGTAATTGTGTTAATATTAATCAAATTTAGACACAATGTAAGAACATATTATGGAGAAATAACAAGAGCATCTTCAGTGCATTATCCTGATACAGAGTTGGTGTATTTTCCTGACTTTAAAGAGTTTTATAAGGCAAAAAAGAGTATTTTTGGTTTATAGCAACTACAATTGAATTAATTTTGAGTTTTCCAGATACTTCTAATATAGATTATTATCTTGATTATTTAAATTATCAATTTTATGGTATGTCTACTAATAGAAAAAATATATCAAGGTAATTATAATAATCCATTTTATGTTTAGTTAAATAATGCATTAATTGATTGTTAAATTTATTTTCTAATAATGAAAAATTCGGTAAGACATTCGACTTCTAACTGAGGAAGCCATATTCAAAATTCGCTGCGACCGTAACTTTTTTCTCCCAGTGCCGAAATCACCACTGTGTGTTGTGTTTATTTAACACAAAAAGTGGTAGTCACACTGGGACACCGCATTGTGTTGAATTAACACAGCTATTTCTTAATGTGCATGTAACCCTCTGGTCTCAGATTTGGATGTAAATTTGTAGTGTGGTTCTCATATATATGAGAAACAATGATCTGAAGTTTTAGCTTCCTGTCGGTTATACATTTGGAGATTCAATCCTTTCAAAACACCATGCTGTAGGAAGAAGATAGTCGCAACAGGTGTAGGTATAGTGTGTTAACCATTACATTTTTGCTTGTAGCATGCCTGTGAATATTAGAAGAAGCATACCATATTATCAGTCCAATGTTAAATTACTGCGAAGTTCAAATCTGGTGTCAGAATATGTCTAACACATACAAGAATGTTGTAATGGGTATGTAAACATAGAAATATAAATTATTAATAGGCAATCGCGTCTCCTAAAAAAACTGCTGAATGCTTTGCATCATTAAAAAGAGGAGGAAATTGTCATTCAGATCAACAAAAATGATTTTTGGGTTATGCTGGGTGATTTTTTTCACAAATGTAAAAATAGTGTACGTGAGTACGGATTACAATCATATGTGGAACCGAGTTTCCTGACTATAGTCGTACAAGTGAAAGTAGTTCAGTGTAATTGAGAGCGCCGATCCCGGGGAGTTTAGGGGCGGGACAGGGACCCTGTAGGTTACCCAATGGGGAACTGCAGCCTATAAGTCGGCGATCAAGGGGTAAGGCCGGCTGCGACTATCGTATGAGCGGCATTAATCCTATAAAAGAGAGAGATCCACCCATGGCAAAGGACGATGCCAAAAATATAATTGAGTGCCTATGATTAGAAATCTAGATGAACAAAATCAAATAAACGAGGAAAATATAGCTGAAAACAGAAAAGAGGGTATAAAAGAGGAACAGGCAGCGGATTTGAACGATGATTCGGGAGAAAGCGGAGAGGACAAGCAGACTATACCCGAAGAGGAAAGGACGTACATGAAGAAGAAGGGCTGGAAATCCTGGATCCCGAAGTTGTACAAAGGAAGAGGTAAAGCAAATGGGTATAGGAGCGATTCTGTAGTAGTAGAAATACCGAAAAAGGAAACAATAGACGGAATAAACGCTACTCAGGATATGCATGACCTGGAGCAGAGAAAGCTGACGGACAAAGAAACGAAGATAATTGCATCTGACCCCAGAACTCTGTACACCGCCCTGAAACTGTACTATAACTTGTCGAGACTTGAGAAAACCAACACTCTGACGGCTGCACCGAGACTCATTATAAGGAACATACACCCACAAGGGAAGAGCATCATCTTTCCAATAATTGAAAGGGTAGATAGAATCAATCTAAAATCAGATGGAATTACGTCGGACCCAGGCAGATTGCCAGGCACATAATTAAATTAATAACTAAGAAAGTAAATAACTTCTATACTGTTGTGATTCACTCACTACCAGAATAATGAGTGGAGGATGAATATAGAAGTAATTCAGTGGAACTAAAAATGAAGAAAGACCGAACGGATTGTTAGGAGTATAAAATGATTAAACAATTTAGCAATTTTAGTGTTATGGTAATTCAAAGACTTGGATGAATACTGAGTCGATACAGGCACACGACATCTTTAGTTGTTTTTGTTGTTGTTGTTGTTGCTATGATTAAAATGGAACTTGAAATATTGGTTATGAACACGGAATTCATCTATAGTATATGACGCTTGGAATCAGTGTTTGGGAAAATACCCATTTTTATCTGTATATATGTGAGATCTATGAATTCTATCAAATAGTAATATTTTTGTGAAATTTGCATTTATGAAATATTTTGAATGTTTGCAATAATGTCAATGAGCCAAATGATGCATTGTCGTAATTATTGTTCTGCATATGAGCTAGTTATATATTGAAATAAATTTTAGAGTTTATCCTGAATTTAATGGTGGTTTCTTTATATTAAATAATCTGAATGGTAGGATGCACTTTAGATACATCCCTGGCTTTTCAAAACGTAATTTATTGTAATGAATTTTATATCGGCCAAAGTCAATATATGAATAGTTAACCAATTACAACTCAATCATTCGTATTTTATTTATATGATTGCTTACGCATTTGGTCTATTCTTCTTTAATTTACGTTGAGGTAAACAGGTGACAAACTCTCAAAGATAGAATTGAAGCAAGAATCTAATTGTGATACCGAGCAGTAGTATCAAACGAACCCGCTTGGTTTACGGGGCTTGAATCAAGTTCACGTTAATAGTCGCGGTGAGCGAGGTGAACAGAAGTACTAGGGACGCGAACCTATCGGAAACCATCTTCCTAATGTAAGTTACTGGTTACCTGATGCACGAAATGACAGCAGTCTAATTCAATGGTCTGAATTAAAGAAACAAAGCATGAGCATTTAGTTGAAGTGATCTTTGTGCTAACCCAAAGATAGGGAGATGTCAATTCTCTGGGCAATGAAAGAAAGGATTTGAGGCCAGGCTACACCCCGTATCGTACTCGTACCCAAAGGAAAAGTATAATGTAAATAATAATATTCACAACATATCAACTGACAACAAAACAAACTAAAACTAAAACCTCCGCCCTACAAAGCTCCCGTGGAGCAACAGTGATACATCATATTTATCGGAGCTGTACCGTGATCAAACAAATATTGAGTACTCATCCGCAGATGATGTGTGACAGTGACGGGTCCAGGATTCTCGTGAGTAGAGGTGGGGGCGCAAGTCAAATGGGCAAAGATATTTTCGATATTTTCCCGCTATGTAATTTTTTTGTCTACATATCATATTTGCCTTTGTATTGCTAAGGTCTATCATGGAATATGAAACCGGAAGCTCCCAAAATTAATATTTCTGGTAAACTTTATTTGTTAGGAAACAAATCGCAGCTTTTGTGAGTCAAGATGTTGAAATAATAACTTTTAAAGTTATTTTTCTTTGGGAAAGTTGTGTCATCTAGTACCAGTGATGATGAAATCAATCATGGAAGCTTTTCTGTAGCCAACGGCAAGTTGCACCTATAAATTAGTAAAGAAAGTGTCATATAATTTGATTTTATTATGTAAATACTCAAAGTACAGTTTATTATTTCATCAAATCGTGAAATTTAATTTGCCAACGGTATTTCTTTTCGAAATTGCTTCCTCATTGAAATATAAATCTGTTTAAGTAATACAATCAAGTTTAGTTTGAGTGGCGACTACTAGTCCATAAACCTGTCGACCACTGGATACTGCTTTTGTAGTTAGAATCTATCTATATGGGATCAAGTAGAGACAGTTCGGTGTATCTTATGCACGTAGCAAGAGGATCGAAATAAAATTACGAAACTCAGTACACGCCAAAAAGGTAAAAATTGTCACTAAGATAGCAACTACTGGTACATTTACCGTATATATTTTTATTACATTTTAGACCTGAATATTGTCAAATGTTATGTTATCGTCACACAATGCATACGCAAAGCAGTAAGACAGCTATTAGAGCTTTTTATGCGTGCGACATTTGTCGTCGTGTCGTCGACGACAAACGTCGTTACGTATTTAAAATACGGGAACAAATGGTTGCTTTTATGCACTTCGACAACGACATTTATCGTCTGCGATCTGTAGAACGTGTCGTCGTGCTCTATAGAGATCATCGACTGCAAAATGTCGTTCAACCTCCTCTAAGTACTTGAAGCCATGTGGATTCATTTATGCACGACGACATTTGTCGCACGCCTCAACTGTCTATAGATCAGTGTTGCCAAGTGATGGTTGGAGTTCCGTTGCGTGGAAGTTCATTAAAGTGACATCAGTGGCGAGTTATAAACAGAAATGGATTATCTAGATACTGAACGGCTCGTAGACACAATAAATAAGAAGAGCATCATGTAAAGATTCGTAAGTTTACATTGTTTCAACTTATTTTTCATTTTTGTTTCGTATTATTTACTTAGGATACATAGACTTCACGACCCTTCTTGTAAATAATGGAAAATAGACATACATTGTTTAGTATTTTATAATGAAGATTTAACACCAACAAGCGGATTTAATAAACCTACCTTGTTTCTGCTAGAATACTGTTTTGAGGCCACCGCTACAGGTCTTTTGGCATGCTCCCTTGTAAAGAAAGTCAGCCTGTTTTACATCAACATCTCAAGCATCTTATGTACGTAAAATCTTTGGTTTTATTTATCTTATACTTTCATTAGCACAAAAAATATGTGTGCTCTTATCAGGGATTCCGCCAGGATATTAAGTTTGGGGGTGTAAAGTCTAATTTCGAAGGGTGTAAGTGGAGTTTTGCACAGTCTCTATTGATGTTTGACGGTAAAAAATTAATTTCAGGGGTTGTCGAGAATTTGAGGTTGACACCCTCACAGGGGGGCTGGCGGAATCACTGGGTCTGGCCTATCATGCGTTTAATTAATGTCAGACAAGTGTAATATTTTGAACTCATATAAGCTAGTGGGCTTTGTGGTGGACGGACAGTGTGCATGGGTTTTGTTCGGGTTCCCCCCTTTCCCCCCACCTTTTATTCCACCAGTTCGTCTCACCATCATCCATCCGGCCTGAGTCAAAATTGCCTAAAGTCCTTTAAATAAATTTAAAAAATCATATATTCAAGCATACACCAAAAGATTTTTATTTTAGTGATTATAGCTTGAACAGTTTGATAAATACTTTTCATGCAGGATCTCTAAAGATACCTTGGTGCGTTTCAACAGTACTATATTTTTTCATTTCTTACTAACTTTCAATACATGAATTACAACCAGTGGGAAATTTTGTTACTATTCTGTTAGTACTACTTTACATAATTTTCGATTTTTGTAATTTCCAGTAGTGTGAAATCTTAATTCGTTCAAATTTTACAGTAACATTTACAGCAATTCATCGATACGGAAAATAGATCATGCACGGGTCCGTCCTCTCTGCGAAGAGGCACTGAAAACACTGGCAAAACTTGTTGGACGAACGACAAATGCCGCGTGCATAAAAAAGGTATCTCAAGCTGCGACGACATTTGTCGCCAACGACACAATGACAAATGTCGCATGCATAAAGGGCGCTTATTGCAGTGGCAGAAAGTACAAAATTTTTCATTTTCTCCGCAAAACGAAGAGCCAAATAAAACTAGCAGTGCTCGCTCATCCTTAGGGAGATAGTAAGTATTTAAAATGAAGAAAATTTTGTAGAGATAATAATTTTCAGTTATTGTCTACACAATGCAAGAAAAATGACGTAAATGGCTACTTGCTGTAACCGGATCGACAAGTATAGTTACTTGTGCGTGGAATTTTGCTCTGCAAACACAACAACCACTCGAATATAAATGCTACTGCTCACTCATCGTTCGAGCATAAGTGAAAGTTGCATTTCTCAACGGAGGATAGAAAGGCAGCTAGAAACGAACTCAAATTGCTCTTGTTTAATTAAAAAAATATCAATGAAAATACAATGAACAATGGAGAAATGAATGCTAGGAATAACTAGGAGAGACAGGAATACAAACAAATGGATTCGCCCACAAAATTGTAGAAGAAATCAAGACTGGGAAGAAGATGAAGTGGAGATGAACCGTCAGATAACTAGACGAACAGATGGAAGTTGGACGACAAATGTACTACACTGGATCCCTAGAGAAAAGAAACGACCGAGACGACTTCCCAGATGGGTAGATGAAATCAAGCCTTTTTCAGGAGCTACATGGGTGAGGATAGTATCTGACCGAGATATGTTGAAAGAAAGGGGAGGCAGCAGTGCATAGGAAGCGGTTGAATATGATGATCATTAATGAAAATGTTTTAACGCGGAACAAAATTTCGCGCCCGTCTTACCTCGTTTCCCTTGTACATTTACAACGTAAGCGCAACCATCTTTGTAGCCCTAGTAGTTCCAAAGTTGAAATTTGCCGCCGGGTGGATACACTCATGATATATGCGACTTTGAACTTGTCTTACCAAGACTTTTCCAACGACATATCAAACATCTTCGTAGCCCGTGTGATTTTTAACTTTAAATTTATAGCCTAAACGCCATAACTTCTTTTTTTTCTCCGACAACATCACAGCCCCTATTATCACCACTTTCTTTTCTATGTTCTTTTTTCTTCTTTCTTCCATCCTAATCTCATTCCTTTCTCTTCCAGTCTATTGTGCACTTTTGTACTAAACTCCTTTTCCCATACACTAAGTATCTTCATAACCGCTTCCCTCGTGAACACTAATAAATAATCACTAATGTTGCTTTTCAACTCCTCTGTCTTTTCGTCACTCCACTGTCACCTGGAAACCAATTAATGCTAAGTTTGCAAGAGCGAAGTTCTTCATTTCTAGTACGTCCACATGATTACCTGATGAAACTAATGCTAGTAGGAATATTTGGTATTCGGAAGAAAACACAGGGATTGTTTTTGACTTGTACGAACAGATTTATGGACTAATGTTACATATTTGATAATTGAGCACAAACGCAAGATTTAGCTTCAAATGTAGAATGGATGAATATGACTTATCTACAATATTGATACCATATCAAAATAGCAAATTGCACTTAAAGAAACGGATATTTAACTAACCTGGTAGTTTATTGATAGAAAGACTGAAGACAGATTACACTTGTAGATGTGTAATTTAGGAGTCCATAAATTAACTGTAGTTGAAAGTTAGTCGATGTTGGTCTCCTTCCTTCCTTGGCTGCTTGAAGAGCTATGATACAGAGCTGAACCTGACCACTTTAATGGAGAGCTTTCCAAGCTGGTAAATCGGTGTTCACGGGCCAATAGGGAGTCATGTTACAGGTTTATATGGCAAACTAACTTGAATGTAAACTTATGGACGTATCTCGCTGTCCAACGAGAGATCGCAATGGAAACTACAATTAAAGACAGGATCACCTGAATTTTACCCAATCGGAGGCGAGTGGGTGTTGGTCGCCCTTTGTACCTTATTACCAAGGGCGCCGATCCCGGGGGCTTTGGGGGCCCTGGCCCCCAAAGTTGAAGTGGGCCACCCTAATGGGGGGCCTAAATGATAAGGTGAAGTCGGTTCTCCTATTTCTACATTACATGGTCATTCGTTTTCCCTTTCTACTAAGTT
Organism: Lepisma saccharinum; assembly: GCA_022664845.1. Lineage (NCBI taxonomy): Eukaryota > Metazoa > Arthropoda > Insecta > Zygentoma > Lepismatidae > Lepisma > Lepisma saccharinum. The sequence continues at coordinate 11,251 of JAGDQP010063505.1, forward strand.
TATCTTCCTTTGGCAAGTCTATTCCATTGATAAATTCCTCTCTGAAACTCGTGTGCTACAGTACTTATATAAATTACATCACGTATAATACCCCTTCTCCGGCTAAATGAGTTAATTCATGCATTGCTTGTGTTGTTTCTGGAGTTTTATGCATAACATCGATAAAGATCATTTAGTAAGAAAAGAAAGGAAAAGAAAAGAAAGAATGAAAGAAAAAATGAAAACGTATTTTCTGTCGTTTATCCCTCGGAACGCGAAGATCGGGTCAAAAATGACCCATACTGTCAAAATATTATTTTTGTCCATTAGTAATTAAATGGAAGAGTGAAAATTCTGTTTTTTATTCACGTACGTGTCCAAAAATCTTATGGTAGAAAATGACGTTAAACCCATGTATTTATGTAATAATTTAAGAAAATCAAGCATGAGTCAATTTGACCGAATCTTGGCGTTTAGTGTAACTA
>JAGDQP010063506.1:0-11714 GCA_022664845.1 Lepisma saccharinum
ATTCCAGTACATGAAGTCTGGAAGAAATGCCTTGCATTATGTGTAGTACAAAACAGGGAGCATATTCAACACATTCTTTAGACGCTATATGGGAATATTCAGTGACAATAACTCAAACACGACTTACTTTATGGAAAAAATAACTGCACAGGAGTGTTGGTGGTAAAATTCTGGCCTTAATGCATATGTCATTTGACCCTCTTCCTATTTAAAGTTTCGGAACTCAATCCAAGATGGCGGATTTCAAGATGGCTGCCATGATGCCCACTAGCATCATCTGGTGTGGTCCCATCCTGTTTACTCTATCCCAAGTTTCATCATCCTCCGTCAACCCGTTTTCAAAATACAAGGGTGGTTCTGGACTGCGCCTCGCCTGCCTTATTCGACATTGTTTCGATTTTTAAGTGCCGCTACTCTTGAACTATATATGAAGGAGAAGTTTTCTTCGGTGTTTTATGCATATATTCGTAATGCTCTTTCATTTGAACCACATTGTAGCTACATTTGGTTCTGCGCGTTCGCGAACCTTACTTGTGAGTTGAAACTGGTCAGTGATTTGTCCGTGAACGTTCAACTTATTTTACTCTTAAAACTCGGTCATTTTCTAATCGAAGTGTAAGCTAAACAGGCAATTTTGAGGTTACGTACTTTTGTGGATGAAGTTTAAGCCTTAGTTGGATATTCTATAATCCAGTAACAGGAGTAACGTTACTTGCTTGTCACTGAACGTCCCGCCATTTTGAGTGTTTACATTGCCTTTACACTGTGAACAGCAAACAGTTTACTGGTGGACCGAGAAATTAAGTTGGGTATAAATCTTTACACAGTAGCAAACGTATCTCTCCTTTTTTCACGAGACATTCCTCGTAGTAAAATCAAAAACGTGTTAATAATTAACCTCCTTCACAGTAAAACCATAGTTCGCTCGGAAAGCCAGAATCACCAGTGCCTTCGTAGCGAAGTGAGCGCGAGGTTGGAATGTTCTGGAGCTGCAGTGTGCTGGTGTGCTAGGGCGCTGTAGTGATCAGAGTGTGTGGTTTGTACTGCGAGTACGGTTGTATATAATGGCTAGTGCTTTGCAATCGATTACACGTAAGCATACATTGCAAATAGATTTACATAATATAAATGTGAAGTTGGATTTACTTGAAGTACATGAAGTAATTAGAAGAGACTTTGGCTTAGAAGTACACGAGGTGGAATCTCTTGAACCAGATTTCTATTATCGTAAGATATTCATCCGCTGTATCAATCAACAAGTAGTTGAACGCACATTGGAACATTGTCAAGGCCAATTACGATATTATTCGGATTCGGAAACATTCATTCTACCTGTGTCGATTGCAGAAAATACAACGATTGTGTCTGTTTGGGTTGTTCCGACTGAGGTTAGTGATGTAGTGCTTAAACAATCTCTTAGTTCTTATGGGGTGATCACAAAAATCATACGTGTGCGTTACCCATCTAACCTCTATCCCTTTCCGGTTTATTCGGTCGGGTAAGTGTGTAGTGCATTTTTCACACGTGGTACGCCAAATTCCGATGTACTTAACTATTAATGGATTTAAAATCCAGTCACGTATTCAAAATCAACCACAAATTGGTGGCGTAATTGCGGAACCAGCAGCAGGACAAGCCACCCCCAGGTCTGTCCCAGAAACGGCAACACCCCCTAAATTGGATGACATTAATTATCTGCCACTGATTAGTCAAGAAAGTCATAAGGTGCCTGATAAAATAGTCTCGTGGCAACCCTGCTACGCAACGGGCGAGTGCACTTGAGGGGAATGGCCCTCTGCCTGAACAGCTGAGTTCTACGTCACACACGTCTTGGGAGTTACAAGTATCAGCAGGAGTAGGGGAACAAGGTCAAGGACCAACAGCACATATTTTAGAGACGGATGCGAGTGCCACGATAGAGCAAAAGGTAGAACAAGATAACGTGTTTGGTGAATCCACGGGCGATTCTGAAGTTCAACAACTTGCGTCTGAAATACAAAATAGTGGTGCTCATGTACACAGTACAGTAGTATCGTCCTCTAGTGCTAGTAGTGTATTACCGCCGGAGACAGTGTTAGGTTCTCAAGTACCGGAACCCTCACCCCCAGCAAGTGGTGAAGTGTATTTAGAAGTATCTTCGGACGACGACATTGAAAAAGGCGCAAGTGGTAAACGAGGAAAGAGTGGCAAGATCGGTACTGAGGCCTTTCACACGCCATTGTCTCGTAGTAAATTGAGAGCGCAGAAGCAAAACTCAAAGGAACTTTGACTACGGTGTTAACCCGGTCTCACTCTTATAGGCAGCTCAGTGGGAAATCAGCGCAACAAATATTGACAGAGGAACAAGCAAGCACAGATAGGTAAACTCTTGTGATATTATACAGGTACGTTTGCTTTTTTTCTTGATTTTTTGACGTGATTATTTCGACACCATGTTATTTTGGCCATTTTTGTGGACTTTTATGACTGCACTTTCGATGCCAACCTCTCTGGGCATTAGCACCTTTAATATTAGCAAGGCGTTTAATGCACAGAAACGGGACAGCTTTGTACAGTGTCTCCGTCAATGCACCATACATGTGGAGGCAATTCAAGAAGTTTCTAATTCTCAGTGGTCTATTCCATTTTACAACACAATTTTCAATTATGACATTGAGTCGAACACGGGTACTAGTGTTTTTGTCCGCCAAGATGTAGAATATTCTAACGTTTTTCTGCATCCGAGTGGCAGAATGATTTCATTCACAGTAGACAATTTAGCGTTTATCTGTTTTTATGCCCACAATGGGACTAATAATCAATTGATACGTGAGCATTATTTTTGTAATGTGTTGGCGCCGGAAATTCAACGCTTACATAATTATCATATTGTGATAATGACTGACCTGAACGCCACCAGGCACCTAAAGGATAGTACTTTGGGGTCTAATTGAAGTGCGGCATTGAAGACTCTATATACACAATTTCAGTTATCAGATGTTTGGGAATGGAAATATTCGGCTGATATTGGCCACACGTATTATTATGCGCAAGGCCCGTCGCGTATCGATGTGCTTTATGTGTCGTCATCGTCGTCAGCATGTACAGAGTGTCCAGAAAGAGTGGCTGGACTTCTCGTATCATCAATTTCTTTATATGAAATTACGTAGTGGAATTGAAACCCATTTACACTTTTCTCCGAATTGGAACTGTCCGGCAAATTGTCAACATCAGGATTATGAACTCTTAATTACTAATATCTGGAATTACTTTACCACTCAAGCTCGTTTTACGAACAACCTTCAACGTTGGTGGCTGGACTTCAAACGGAAAGTGAAATACGAGTCAATTGCATATGTTAAACAACAAAATGAACACCTTCGCTTAACTCAAGAACACTATTATGGTTTATTAAAAAGCTATAGTGAATTAGTTCTCACGGATCCGAAATGGTTACCGCATTTAAAACACACACAAAGCCAACTTAGGAGAATTCATACTAATATAGCACGACCTAATGTACTTAAAGCTAAGTTATCACATGTGGGAATTCATGAGAATTCGACTTTTGCGCACACGATATCTGAAAAAGAAAAATGCCACCAAACAAATGCTTAATCGTTTTATTGATGTTAACGGTAATACATTTGTTGGACCACAAATATATATAAGGCTCTTCGAGATCATTATAAAACCTTTTATAAAAGGCAACCGATCCAGTGGAATGAATTGACAATTCCACAACCGGATTGGCATTTATTGACAGATAGGCAAAACAAAATTCTTGCCACGCCCTTTACTGAACAGGAAATTTCGGACGCCCTGGATTCTATGAAACCTGATGTCTCGCAAGGGCCAGATGGTCTGGGTCCTTGTTTTTATAAAAAGTTTAAGCATTTGTTGTTCCCGATGTTAACTAGATTATTTAATCAGTTTTTACAGGCTAGGCCGTTTAACATTGATTTTGCAGCAGCAATTGCGATTTTGATTCCAAAAAAAAAGGGAACTCAAGTGCCCTCAATAATTTACGTTTGATTTCTTTGTTAAATACGGATAGTAAATTGTTGACCAAAATTAGTATGCGCAGACTCCAGCCCTTTATGGCAAGTTTATTAGATGAAAGTCAAGGGGGAGTAGCAAACACGAAACCGTTACGTGTACTTTTAGCGAACCTGCGCGAATTGATTCGGGCAGCGCAACTCAATCTTGTGCCAAAGTTCATCATCTATTCGACTGATTATACTAATGGTTTTCCGTCCTTGAATATTTGTTCCATATGCTCCAGAGTTTAAATTTTCCATTGCCTATTGTCACTTTGCTGCGGCAGTTATATGAGGTACGAACATTGCGCTTACAAATTAACAAGAGAATTATGCCGGAATTTCGTATGGAGAGGGGTTTAAATCAGGTGGATCCGTTGGCTCCTTATTTATTTCATCTTGCGCAAATGTCATTAGTATGTGCGGTTAAGCAGCGTATACAAGGTGTTATGTTAAATAATGTATCTTTAAAAGCTATTGTATACGTGGACGACGCGATCTGGATAGCGAAGGATAAACAGGATATAGGGGCTATCTTAGATGTTTTACAGATGTTCGCGCAAGCGACAAATATTCGTATTAATCGTACTAAGTCAAATTTGTTATTAATGGATAATATGCAGCGACAAGAATTGAGTCCTTATGGGACGGTGAAAGAGGTCATAAAATAATTAGGTATTCACGGGAGCAATACGATTCAAAAAAACATTGCATTGAATGCCCAGGCACTAATACAAAAACTGACGTGGAATGTTAATAGATATAAGTATTGTTTTGACACCTTGTTGGCGCGAGTGAGATTTATTAACGTGTACATAGTGAGCCAATGTCTCCATGTCTTACAATTGTTCCCATTAACACAAAGGACTTTTGCTCAAATTGACATGAGAATTGGTCAGTTGTTGTGGTATAATTATAAGTTACGCACACATCGAAGAACTTGTCACTTACCCTTGAAGTATGGAGGACTTCAATTAAAAGACGTTAGAATACAAGGTGCGGCCCTGTTGCTCCATCGCACGATGCAATTACTGTGTTAATTCCCGCAGTTGTTTGCGACATAACTTTTGAATGAAGTATTGCATCGCATAGAGTTGTCCTTGCCATTAAATGTACAACCGTGGAAGGATTTAGTGCCCTACTTGTTTAACACCTTTTTACATATTTCATCTGCGTTAATAGCACAAATTCCCTTGGATCAGTGGACCTTCAACAATTCTCTGTGCAGCATATCCCGGCCATTCAAAACAGACATCCACATAAAACGTGGACAGTGATTTGGAAAAATGTCGAAGAACTGTCGAAACTTGCGTCGTTACATAACCTGGCTTATATGGTGATACACAATATCTGGCCGACGAAGGTGAATTTATATGCGCGGGGCCGTAGTCTAGATGTGAGGTGTGACCAATGTGGCCAGGATGAAACGGTAACTCACAAGGTGTTGGGGTGCACAGGCACACTCCCGATTTGGTTACAATATGAAAAAAAAATATGAATCGTTTGACTAGAGGTAGTTTTCGTAATTATGATATAGAGGACATTATTCTTTTTCCCGGAATTTCAAGTGTTTCCCAAGGCAACAAAGAGAATCATGTTTTGGATCACAATACAGACACTAGAAATTATATTAATGAAAAAGGGTTTATGGGATGTACCCTACGATGTACAATTTTTACGTGAACAGTATTTGGCACTGTCTTTTGTGAACAAATCTAAATTATTTGCAAATTACCATCGCGCCATTTATGTATAATTGATGTAACAATTTTGTATTTTCTTTAAGTTTTGTAGTGGAGTAGGCTGTAGTTCATTTCTTGTTGACATAATAAAAAAAAGTGGTTAGAACGTCTGACCAGTGTGCTTGTGGACCTTGGATCGAAACCCGACCTCTTGAACTATTCTTTTTTAATTTTAAAGGAATATTTCCTTTTATTCTTTTCTACTTTTAAAAAATGCTCGGATTCAATTAAATACGTTGGAACACTCATTTATATGTATATATACACGCATTTTGAAATTTTACAGCGAGTAAAACGTTCAACCGAAAACTGGCTGAATGTAGGTTAATCCAAAAAGTGGAGGCAGCTCAGCTGCCTCCATTGTTTGGATGAACGTTGTGTCTCCTATTTTTACAGTGTTCTACACTGTGTGCATATCATATTGAGCGCAGTGTCTTGAGTTGGACACCACTAAATAATTCGAATTAAAGTCCGGCTAGAGGCACACGCCATACCAGGAAATTAACCCAAACTTGAAAAGGAACTGTGATGATTCCGGGAAGGTTGGCCTTCATGTCTCATGCCAGACTAAGTTCCAAAATAAACAAGCCGGTATTCATTATAAGAACGAACTATTGGCTTAATAGTTTTAACAATTCAAATTTGTTGCAATGTACTGTTCCTCTTGTATTAATTTCTAATGCACTTTTCCTTTATTTTATTGTAATCAAAATATTTGTGTTCTCGCGGCACGACCCGGGGCAGGCAAAGAATTTTGCTTCATACTAGTGTGACAGTGCAAACCCTTTTAGAATCACTGTTATGGTAAGTCTAGTCAATGTTGGACAGGCGCCGCACTGGGTTTCTCGGCGATCCAGGTTTTTACGTTTTAATGAGTTTATATTCTCAAACCCAGGGAGGGAGCAATTGCCTCCACCTAGATGACTCCTCTGTATATTCATGAAACAATAGTAAAACATTAAAATTAAAATTATTAATGACAAACATTATTGATCATCAAGTTACTTTATTTCTCTGAACGTACTCTTTTTTTCTGAATATATCTTCTGTAATAGGAGATTATATGCAAAGTTTAAAAAGTACGAATAAGCCATCCATCGAAAGTAATAATTTACGGACACTGATCTCAAAGAGGCCTTGGTACTCACACTTCCTATTTTCAATTTTTAAAAATATCAAATAAATCAAGAAGAATATTGAAAAGCTAATATATGTTAACATCTATTAAATGAATTAATTCAAATTTTGAAGCTGATTCTTTTAGGTTGAGATATCTTAAGGTCCGTAAATTAAGATGTTATAGTCCAAGTCTTCACATTTCTCTTTAATAAGCGATCCTCCTGCTTGCCTGCGTCTTTGTTCAGTTGTAAACTTCAGTCTGAAGTAGAATTTGGTATATCTCCGAAACTGTAATGCTTTAGTTTCTATTTGTAGTTATTGAACTATAGTCGGCGTAGTCAGAAACTTCTTTAGTTACATTACATACATTTTTGATCCCTCTTGTGCTGTAATAATATTGAAAATATTTAATTTTAACACCGCTAACACATTTAGTTGGTCTATTAAGTGCAAACCATAAATTGCGGAGAGAGAACTTTTGCGGGTAGCCAAATCCACAAACTCATGAAAAACTAAGAATTTCAAACTCCGTGAACCCAATTGATAAATAGGAATGCATGAACCTGTCGTTCAAACGCTTCTGGAAATCAGGAGATGCTAATCATCAAACATTGGTGTAAAACATGTTAGATATCTTTTAGTTTTATTTGCAATTTAAGAGTCAATTTCTCCACAGTCCAAGATCTGGATAATATCAACGATGGTGAAGAAGAAGCACGTAATCAAAATATAAAGGACATACCAAACAACGGTCATACCAGGTATAATATAATTATTGTGTTCCATATTCAGAGAAAATGTAAAGATGAAAGTAATGCACTTCAAATGTACACTTGGAGACTATATCCTGCTTATTAGACAGATGTAAGGAATTGTGGACAGGTCTATTCTGCTGTTTTAATTCGTTCATAAAGTAGTACATTTCGTAGGTTTCTTTGGCATTATTGATTTGGTTTGTTCACCACATTAAAAAAATGAAACACGAAATGAAATAGAGCACTATAGAATGTGGTTTCGTTAAAATTGAGGAAAAAGTTCTTATCTGTGTACCGAGAAACCATTTTCTTAGAAATAATTAATCCTGCATTTCTATTTAATTGAAAACGAAAAGATACTCGTTTAGAAATAAGACCGGTGATCTTACTTTCATATTTTCAAATATTTTCATGTATTCATTTTGGCAAAATTTCCTAGCTGTACTTTGCAACTTGCATGTTTACTTTTGTACAAGCATGTAAGGGCGTCTCTATTTGGTTTGACTTGATAAAGCCTAAAGTGATTAGGTGAAACGTCGTCGTTAATAAATTTTCTTGTTATAAGTTTGTAATTTTCATAATGCCCACAATACGTGACGCTAAATTCTATATTTCAGAAAAATGTTGTGTTGTCTAACGATAGACTACCGATGTTAATGAACACGTTAGCCAGTGTTTCAACGAGAGATGTCATTTAGGAGGCGCAGGGTGGAAATTGTCCCACCCCCGAGTTCAAGTATATATACTCAGTAGCGTAGATAGGAATTTCCCAAGGGAGGGGATATTTAGAACATAATATCCTTGGCAGCTATGCAACCCAACACAACCAATTTCTTTAAAATAATATATTTCGGGACTTTCTTCTATAATTTTAGAAGACCACAATTATTGTGCGGAAAAGTATTAAATGAATTAATCATATCCGCATAGTCTGCTTAGTTCAGTAATGATTTTAATACAAATTTAGCCATATTTGAGACATGGATTTTGTCAAGAGCGAAGAGTTTCTCGACCAACATTTAATGATGCTTATACGCTCATCTTGATGACAGTTTTCTTTTGTAAAACTAGCAGTCCGTTCAGCCACATTTGGAAGTTTAATTTTTTCAAGGATATACGCATTTATTTATTACAAAGTATAAAATACCTATAATCTTTGGCTTAGATATAGGTCAGGTTGTACAAAATCTGAAGCGCTTTTTAAAAGTTTGAAAATCTCATATGCTTCCATTGTACTTTTATTAGTTTCGCTTTCGAAAGTTGCAATTAATGTAGAATATTTTGTATACAAAGAAAATTTAAAATTCTACTAACTGTGGGAATTTTTTTTTCCTGTTCAGTTTCTTCATTTTAAAGCATCAGATAACACTTTTGTAATACGCTATCATTTCTGATAGCTGATTTATGTAGCTACTGTATTAGATCATACTGTACTACAAATATTAGAAAGTTGATGTATGTAGCTACTGTATTATATATTCTAGACCGATACTGTTCTTCCATACAGCTCAGTGACGTATCCAACCGGAGAGTTTAGAGGGTGAGGACCTCTCCGAAATTCCGATTTATTTGTACACTTCGTGTTTTAAAATTACATCGACAAACATTTGGAGGTGATTCCTCACGTCAAAAAAGAACGAAAGTTCCTCTGTCAGATTTTTAAAATGTGCATAGTGTTGGAGCTACAGGGTGCCGGAAGCGTTGGAAAATGAACCTTAGAGTTTCATATTTATAACACCAGGAACAGTAGAGATACATCATGGTACCCTCCAAGACTTTAAACCTACTCAATTTGAAAATGCAGATTTCAAAATTCTGCAATGGGCGCGCAAGAGATGCCGTAAAGGAAGTAGGGGATTCCGCAATATTTCTGAAGTAGAGGTAGGTCGAGATGAGCATGAATTAAGATTTCCCGTGTAAGTAAAAATGGCACACGTCATCTCTTGCATCCAATCGGGCAATGGTATTGGCGGAATGGCGTCGAGACCTTTAGTTCCTTTCGTAAGAACATGGCTTCTGACTTCATTTTTGTTCACAAGCGGTGATGATGGAAGGCATAGGCAATAAACGAATTCTTCTGCTTTTCTAAGTGTGTCTTTTGTTAATCCACTTTCCCCTAAACCGCCAAGGAGAAACAGCCAGTTCTTGAAAATATTCCATTCAGTCTTTCTCCCAATGCCACAGTAATAAAATTACAGTATCACAGCCTGTGATGCTATGAAAGGCTGCGATATTATGTATCAATTCATTAGGCAATACAATATCACGCACAGAAATAAACCTAGGTTTGCTTGTTGTTCCAGTTTTAAACCATATCTTCTTTGGGAGTTGATCAGAAAACTGCAGCAAGAGCACAAGGAGTAGTTGACCACAATAAATAGACAATTGAAACCTGTTTGATACGCATCAATCCTATGAAGAATTACTTTTGTATCACCTTCTTCGTGTTGTCAACTTTAGCATCGATACATCTCTCTGTGTTGAACATTAAATCTCTATTCACCCGATACTATGACTTCATACTCTTCCATTTGTTTGCAGTTTGAAATCAAGTGTTCAGATAAGACCTCTGCCAAATTAGCTTTGATCTCTGGAACTGGTTCCAGTTTACCATTGGCACATCATTATCAAGGGTAACAACTCGCCTAACTAAACAGCCCTCTATTCATTCTTTTGGGTGGGGTCTTGATGGAAAGATCATGATAACAATCAAATACAATATCTACTCTAGAAGGATTACTGGTTAAGTTCTGGAAATCTTTCTTTGCATATCTGTCATTCGAAAGCACTCTGGAATTCTCACCTTGCTCACGTTCCGACATGATTAAGACATTTCGGAAGAGATTTTGGCATGAAGGAAATCGGAAGAGTAGTGGAGCATTGCTTTAAATGGAGCTTTGCACATGTTCAGACAAGGAGTTCTTCAGGTTTTTTGCCGGACAGCTGCCGGAAGACTCCACTGGGCTTTCCGACTGTCTGAAGACTGATCTTGTTACAATGGTAATGCAAAACCAATGCGCGCTTGTACACTTTCAGACTTGTATAAGACATGTCGGTCCGGTTTCAGTGTTTCCATCCCATTATTTTATAATTAAATCTCCTGTTTCTTTGCATTACCTACTGTTTTACTGTTAATTTTCTTACTTAAATACAATAAACTTCCCTATTAAAAGAGAATATAAAAATCCATCGTGGTGTACCCCATAACGTAGAAATATTAACAGTTTATGTGTGATGTATAATGTTATAAGTGTTGATTTCCCTACTTGTCTTCCCAGCCCTTCATTCTTGCTTCTTGTTACAACTTTTGCCACAGGACTTCCTTTCTTTCGCTTGTTCAAGAGAACTATTGGGTATCATGATTCATCAAATATTGAAGACTGTACGTATACTTTCAAATCAATTTGTCACCGATTGGAAAGCTGTAGGAGAATGGCATTTTATATTAGACAAGTTTTTACGCGCAAAGTTTCAAGTTTTTCCTACTTGTACTTTCAGAGATATGAAAAATCAAACTTTACATCATTTTTGAAGGCGCAATTTTTTCTGCCAACTTTGCTCCAAATTATCTACATAGATATCGCTTTGTTTTTTCTTATTTTGTTCCATAGAGCACAAAAAGTTGTACAAGCTGGCCAAGTTTTGTTTTTCTCAACAAAACAGTGCCAGCTATTATGTCTCAAAGTTGTCGCAACCTCAGCGTCATTTGGTCGACGGCTGAAGTCTGGTGTCACACAAATGTCTTTATCTCCGCAAGTATTACATCGGCGAACGTAACACTTTACCAATGTTCATTGGGAACATGTGTGAATGTTCACATCAAATTTCATCGAAAGCCATGATAGTCGAGCGGGTACCTCCCACTTGACCACTTGACATGAAATGACCCTAGTGCAGTATTTCCCAACCTTTTGGATGCTGCGGACCCCTGTTTCTACAACAAAAGAAAACATTATACATACAGTATCTATAGATCTTTCTGCGTTATGTGCAGCCTTTCCCTTTTCTTTGAAAAAAAAGAAAAAAAAAGAAAAAATTTCAATACATGAAAGTACAATTGAATACAATTTGCTGACGAT
>JAGDQP010063507.1:0-11714 GCA_022664845.1 Lepisma saccharinum
TAGATCTCGCTCACCACATACTACAGGACTACCTCATCGCTCCAGGTCTCCTTTACCACGTACGTATTTACCTCCCATAGCCAATCCGAACAAAAAGCACCATTCTTTAAGCGATTCTGATTCTGAGCAAAAATTACACAAAGATGATCCGCAGGAACTTCATACAGACGCTGATGGTTACAAGAAACAACTATTCATTTTCTTAATTACGAATTTGGATCCTAAATTTCAGAACACCAAGCTGCCACTTTATCAATTCCTAAAATATATACCTCGCACGCCTATCAACGAACTCAAACCTACTAAGAATGGGATTATCATCAAAACCACAGAACGCACGCTCACACAAACTATTCACAACAAACAACCTTTGAAATATTTGGCAAATCTGCAAGCATCACCTCATTAGCTGATAGACGCATCAAACAGACACCTCCACCATGAAAATCATCAGCATTTTTGGTCGTGATTCGCGGTGTTCAACCGACTCTCACTAACAACGAAATGGAAAGTGAACTACGGGAAGAAGGCCAGAGTTAGCAGTACCAATTCGGACCCATGAAGCGTCGACACAGGCCAGCGATTTCACTGTATCAATTCACCAACCAATCACCATGGAAAAGGTTGTTGTCTTCATTACCTTAACATTACAAAATATTCATCCATTTCAGCGTCACCATATACTCCAACAAGTACAACATGCCGCCAGATCAATACTACAACTCAACTTTACAGCCACCTATTCAGGACCATACGCACATTTTCATACTGTTGCACACAAACCACTTTTCGAGCATTTTCTACTTGAAGAAAAATATGCATGCCTTCCTACTTAACGAAACATTTCTTACAAACAAAACACCTGCAAAATATCACGGTACACATTCATTAGGCAAGATAATACTCTCCCAGCACAACGCGCAAATTTTACACGAAGACAAAGACAAGGTAGACGCTTTTGCAAACTTCTTACAAGACACATTCACCCCTCTTTCTACTACTTGACCACAACATCATCCAATTAACAAATTCAATATAACCTCACCTCACCTGCAACCTAACCCCAATCATACATTACAGTCTCGTAATCCCCTTACAGCACCTATCACAAATACAGATATCACTTCCATCACTAACCGTAAACGTAATACTACATCCGGCATAGATGCAATCACATAACATCACCTGAAAAAAGCACCCTATCCACTTCTGCATTTGCTAGCTCTCATGTACACGTTTATCCTCCAAACTGGTTACTTTCTCTTACATTGGAAAAACCTCAGAAACCCTCATGTTTCTTAAACCTAATAAATCTCCTGAATCAGTATCCTCATACCGCCCAATCCAGTTAACACCCACTTTCAGCTAAATTTTAGAAAATATCTTTGTCCGCTGTTTACACACCCATCTCACCGAACATGACCTATTCCCTCCCCACCGAATTCCGACCCCAATGCAATATGAACGACCAACTCCTCAGACTGACGACTCTCATTACTAATCACTACAATAAATCCCAACCTTCATGCCTAATGTTATTCGATCTGGAGAAAGCCTTTGACACAGTTTGTCATGAAGTGCTCCTTCATAAACTTCTGTTTCTCAAACTTCCAGTAGCTTACATCAGATTTATATACAATTATCTTACGAACCGTTTCACATATATTAACATGAACTCCACGCTGTCCCATCCTGTATTCCTCCATTTAGGCGTACCACAAGGTTCAGCACTCTCACCTCTTCTTTACATACTCTATGTTGCAGATTTTCCGCCTCTTCCACCTAATATTTACTTCTTTCAATACGCTGATGATACTGCCTTTCTCGCCCTCACCAAAACTATCCCACAGATTAATATCCAATAGCCAGACGCTATCCAAAGCATCACCGACTGGTGCACTAAATGGAAATTAAAAATAAAACCTGCATAAGACACAAGTCATTGTTTTCATTTTCCTACGCAAACGGTCATGTGTACACCGCAATCCTAGTCTCCTCTTCATCTCGATTCAAAACGCTCCCATCCTACCATCAAAATCAGTCACTTATCTTGTTATCACCTTTGATCATCATTTCACCTGAGACCACATCTACATATCATCGTACAGAAAGCCTATAGTCGACTGAACCTATTGAAACGTTTGACCGGCACCATATATGGACTTCAATCCAAGACACTCATCAACATCTACAAAGTATTTCTCCGCCCGGTCCTCACATACGAATTCACTGCCTCTGCAAACTGGTTCTTTTATGAAAAACTCCCGATCTTAGAACGGCATGCCCTGTGGATTGCATTTCGAATAAAATTACCAAGTCTAACTGAAGAGCTCTACGCACGCACGTCTTTTCCATAAATTCACCATATCGAAAAACTACGATTAAAGCACATCTGCCAACGGATTGGACAAAATCACCAGCTATTATTGGACACATTACATATCACAGCAGTACAAGCACCGCTCAACACCATAACCCCATCGCCACTCTCACTACTTTTCACATTCCATCGCTACACCATTCCCCTTGACCACAGTGATGACGACTTAATCTCATCCTTCCATACCCCTGCTATTGAATCATACCACGCACCTTCATTATTATGTTACTCACTAACAGGGGCCATACTGTCTCCATCAGTTCAGAGCTATCCCTGACCAGAAGATAATTTTGAATTCGTGCCACCAACAATTCCCCAATATGTTGTGGCGTCAAGTGCACTTCACTACCATACTCATCGTCACTCTACCCAAAATGTGATTATGAGGTAAACTCATTAGTCCAAATAAAAAGAAAAGATAACAAAAAATAAATAATAACAATCATAATTAAAAATCCCTTTGACCAGCGATAAACATCTCCTAAATCAAAATCTTTATAAATTCCTTTCCCATCGAGGGTGTACTTCTTGGGAGGGTGTTAGCTTATTGCTAGCTTGAAAAAAAGGAGAGAAAGAAATTTTACCTCCATAAAGTGAGCAACGTAATAGGTCTATGGGGATGGGCAAAATATGCAGGGTGTTTCAGGACCTCTCGTACAAACTTCGGGAGATGAATCCTCATATCGAAACAAGAAAAAAATCAAATGAATAGGGTTCCTATCATGCGTATTTTCGGCTCTAGATGGTCCAAAAGATGTCCAAAACTGTATTTCAAGGCAATTTTCTTCGAATACTAATAGCTGTAGGCTCGTCGTTTCGTCAAAGAAATCGTACTTTCTCGTTAAGAAAATGCACATGGCAGAAGTGACGGGAAACTGCGCGAGGGATTCCCGATTGAAGTGGGGCCCGTGGGATTCACCAAGAATTGCACAGCGAATGTCAATCGAACAGAGCAAGTAGAGGATGACTTCCTTTCAGAGAACAGCACCACGTTGATTACAAGGTGATACCTCAAACAGAAGCAAGATGGGGAAGAAATAAAAATGTTTTCCGTGGTTCCATAATTTACAACGGGAATCCCTCGCGCATTTTCCCATCACTTCTGACATGTGCATTTTCTGAACGAACAAGCCTGATTTTTTTCACGAAACAATGAACCGCAAGCTCTACAGCTATTAGTATTCAAAATAAATCGGCTTGAATTAGTTTTGGACGTTTTGGGGGCCCTCTAGCGCCCAAATTTACGCATGATAGGGCGCGTGTTCATGTGAACTTTCCCCCTTGTTTTGATATGAGTATTCACCTCCCGAAGTTTGTACGAGAGGTCCTAAAACACCCTGTATAGCGTAGCAGGTTTTGGACTTACTTGCCAGGGGGAAATCCCGGGCACCCCCTCCCCCGTTAATTCGCACACTGGGGGTAGGTGAGGTATGGTGGGTATACATAGTCTCCACCTACTCTCTCTCTCTTTCCTTACCATCTCATACTCTTTGATCCCTCTTCTGAAAAGCAACAAAGGTATACGCACTGACGACAACCTCGCCAGTGGCTAGTCCTAAATGTAGCCAATTTAAAATCTCAGCCACAAATAATCAGAATTTCTCAATTGTTGATGTAGGGTTTTAGCCACTTTCTACATGCAATCTAGTCATACAAGTAACGTTTCCCATTAGAAATATACCATTTTAGCCACTTTTAGAATTTGGTTTAGTCAATTTTAATAGCTTACTGTTGGCAACTCTCCAGTGTCTGTTTTTAGCTTTACAATTTTTTGTTTTGGTTTGTTTGTTTGTTTTACATTCAAAATAACTTATTCAAGGAATTATTTCCCCTTGATAAAAACACCCAAAATGTTTTCCTTCACCTTGCAATACTATATATATATATATATATATATATATATATATACCTTGTTGCGCCTGCAAACCCGACCGCAGCCGTCTTCCTTCTCCCTCCTACATATTTTGAATGTAATGTGAGTATATACTGAACTTTCTTTTATACGTTTGATATTTTATTTCCTCAAGTTCTAATTTCATTGTCTCCATAGTAGAATATCTTAATTTAAGAAATGCCTTGAACGAAATAAGAATCGTTTTACATGATGGTCGGAAGATGTCAGATGTTAGTCATACAATTTGACAGTAGAAGCAACAACAAGCAAAATATTATATTAAGATGACTACTCAAATAATACAAAATAGGTTTAATACTTAGAATTGAGGTTTTTCAAAACGTATGTTGTCACTGCTAAATGTTACATTTTAGAGTAGAAAAATATTCTCACCGCCAACATCTTACTGTTATTGTTAAGATATGTTTTCAGTAACTTTACTCTAGGTCTAACGGAAACCCTTAACCAAGCTATAACATATTCCTGTCGAAAATATCCTAACTCCTCCTCGCATAAAGAGCCCTCTTGGAGTTGCTAGTCTAAGCTTACCTTAGGCTAACAATTATTAAGAAAAAAAGAACTCTAGGTCTTAAGTCCATATTCTAAAAGCAAATCAGTTTTTAAATGTTGAATCATTTTTAAAAAATGAGGCGCCCTAATGCGCACATAAAAATTCATTTGATTACATTATTTTGTTTTAACATTTTCTCTTTGTCGTGGAGAAAAAAAGAAATGTTATTCTCATCCAAGAATTAATCCCTAAACTATGCACTTAATCCCTCTCTATCTACTTTTCTAGGCCAGTGCCGGATTTAGAGTGGGGGCAAGCGCCACGCGCGGAGGCAAACAGCTAAAAGAAAAGAAGCTCTTAAAATAAGGAAGTAAAATTGCCTATTAAGTTGAAATTGACCTAAACGTGTTCAAAATGCAAAGGCGCCGATCCCGGGGTGCTTTGGGGGCCCTGGCCCCCAAAGATGAAGTGGACCCCCCTTATAGGGAGGGCCCAAATGATAAGGTGAAGTCTGTTTTCCTATTTATACAGTACATGGTCATTCGTTTTCCCCTTCTACTAAGCTTATCTCCCTTTGGCAAATCTATTTCATTGATAAATTCCTCCCTGAAACTCGTGTGCTACAGTACTTATATAAATTACATCACGTATAATACTCCCTCGACTGGCTGAAATAGTTAATTCGTGCATTGCTTATGTTGTTTCTGGAGTTTCGTGCATAACATTGATTAAGAGCATTTAATAAGAAAAGAAAAAGAAAAGAAAAGAAAGAACGAAAGAAAAGATAAAAAAACGTATTTTTTGTCGTTTAACGCTCGGAACGCCAAGATCGGGTCTTAAATGACCCATACAGTCAAGATATTATTTTTGTCCATTAGTCATTAAATGGAAGAGTGAAATTCTGTGTATTCTTCACGTACGTGTCCAAAAATGTTATGGTAGAAAATGACGTTAAACCCATGTATTTATTGTGTAATTGTTTAAGAAAATCAAGTATGAGTCAATTTGACCCAATCTTGGCGTTTTGTGTAACTATTTTAAATGTAATATTACATTGAAATAACAAGTTGTTGTCGGTTGTATTATTTTGTAGTATCTACTTGCAAAAATAAAATACAATAAATAAATACAATATAATGCAATAAACACTAACAATGAATACACCCGTACTCTAAAATGCCTTGATTTTGAACAATTACTTTGTTTGATTCGAGAAATATACATAGGTCGAAAATTACTCATCTTCGCGTTCCGTGAGATGTAATTATCTTGGCGTTCCGAGGGTTAAGGATCATTCATCGTGACTTTGTCATACAGAAACATAATTTAAGAAAAATAAAAAAATATACAAGAAAAGTAAGCGACAAGAAGAACTCACACAAAAGTAGGAGTAGACTTGCACTAGGAAATATATCCGTCAAACTGCTGTTTGGATGCAATTATTGTTTACTGTTAATAACGTAATTTTGAGTTTCTAATACAACATATAAATAGGGAAACTAGATACAGCGGGTAAGAAAAGTATTTGCACAAGTTCAACAAAGAGGAAAAACCTACTACATCACACGTAAAACACGAACCATTTCGAAATCTCTTGCCCTTTTATGATAATTTGGATGCCTTCGATAGAATACTATAGAACTAACTACTACTCGATATACCTGTAAGGTAACAGGCAACGAGAGAGTGAGGACTACGTAAATTCATCGCAAAAAAAGGTATTTGGACAACCCAATACTACTCTCGAAATAAATGTTCTAGGTATCCTTTTGTGTACAAGAGCAGTCTACGTAGTGTATTGAAGTAATCCACACCGCGTCAGGATAGCCAAGCTTGTTTTCAAGCCGTTGGATACATTATAAAGAAACATAAAACAGAGCAATTATTGCGGAATAGAATCCATTCTGACCAACCAAGAAAACTAACTGCGCGGAATTAAACCTACACTCTTCATTCTGTGAATAGAAATCAAAGAATTAGTGCTAAAGATTTGGCTACTAGACTCTCTTAGGATATGCAAGCTAATGTTGCACCACAAACAATCCAAAATTCATTTTAAAAAATTGGTATTTAGAAGATGTGTATCCAGGGAATAAATACTGGTCACTCCATTAGTAATTACACAACCTCAAATCATAACAGACCCTCCAACTTTTTTACCAATTGAAGCAATGTCTGTTTTTGAAAGCTTCATTCTTCTTTCGCCACACGTCCTGATATCCATCACTACAATATAAGTTTATCTTAGTCTCATCCTAGAAAAAAACTTTTTCCAAAATACCAGGCACTCATATTTATATATTCTGGGGAAATTAGAACTTCTTCCTTCTCCTTTCTTCTGATATGTGTGATTTGTTTCTGGCTACACATCTTCTGAATCCCAATTTTTTTGTACACATCTACACATCTGTAACATTAACTTGAATATCCTAGGCAAGTGAAGCAGCCAAATCTTTATCACTAATTCTTTGAGTTTTGTCCACAGAATGAAGAATGTAGGTTTAATTCCGGGCAGTTAGTTTCCTTAGAAGACCAGAAGGAATCCCCAATAATTATTATGTTTTATGTTTATTTATGATGTATTCAACAATAGAGCATGGCTTTCCAACAAGCTTGGCTATGTCTCAGTACTTTTACCTTCCGCACGTAATTTTAAATTAAAGTGATCAGTTCCAATGTTGTTCAACTCACTTTGTTCCCCATGCTGCTTCTTTATCCCTGACACGGTGTGGATTGCTGCAATACACCACACAGAGTGCTTTTGTACACAATAGGGTACCTAAAACATTTTTTTTTCGAGAGTAGTATGGGATTGTCCAAATACATTTTTGAGATGAATTTACGTAGTTGTCACTCATTCTTTGCCTGTTACCTTACAGGTGTATCGAGTAGTAGTTATTTCTATAGCATTCTATCTAACGTATCCAAATTATCATGAAAGGGAAGAGATTTCGAAATGGGCCACGTTTTACGTGTGATAAGTGTGTTTTTTCTCTTTGTTCAACTTGTACAAATATTTTTTTCCCACTGTAGGTGAGACAAAAGCTTCTTGAACCATGCCTGTCGAGATAGAGAACCGAGAATTAAAAGAAGAAAAATAATATTTGTCCAATAAAACTGTAGCACGGCGGAAGGGTGAGCCGGATAGAAAGAAAACCACATTTGGAAAAGCTGAATAACTCCACTGTATAGACTAACATCAGTTTCTGTTATTTTCTAAGTTTATTTTCTAGTAACAGCAGAAAATTTGTTCTGATTTGTTAGAACATAATATGCTTTAGTGATTTTTTTAACGTTATACAAACATTGTTAAATTCTGTAATAGCTGGGCCTGGGGAAACCTTCATAATGACAATATGTATACTATTATATGTGTATTTTATGAATATACAATATTTGACAAAATCTGAATTGGATTTGTATCATGTGTGCCTTCTTAGACCCGTATCAGGCAACAAAAAATATCTGAATGGGTCTCCGAAAATTACACAGAAATCGGTGCTCTTGTCAAAATGTCAATACTGGCAATATATGAATGAGCAGAATATAAGTAGGCCTATAATTCAAAATTTATTTTGTGGTAGAATTAAGGAAGTATGCTTGACTAGTTTCGCTGCTTTTACTCAAATGAAATAGCCTACTACATTATGTTACAATGTTTACATTTTCAGTATATTGATGAATAATAGTTTAATATAGTGCAGTGCTGTGTTGATAGTTCTGGTGGGACTCAGGCGTGGATTTATAAACCGAAAATCCTGCCGGAAACCATGATCGAAACTGACACATCGACAGAAGTGGTATAGTTCATATTATACTTTATGCAAACCTTGGCCTAATTAGCCACGGACACGCATGAGCGTGGAGGAAAAACTTACAGAAGACCTATTGTTGAATTGAAAGATAACATGTGAATCAGTTTTTTAAATATATTTTCCTTGCTCTTTTATTTTCTCATTTGACGTTATGCCTGTAGGCTGTCTAAAACATTTTAGACTTCACTAGATCGTGATAGATGGTAAGATTTGAGGTTTGGCTATCATATAACTGGGAATTTTAAACATCTTTATCGCATTCGACTTATAATTTAAAACCAAAACATGTCCCGCTACGCTAAGTACTGAATATCAATTTTGTTTACGTTCTCCTGACACTAGGAGCGCTACTGTCACTTTGATTTTCCTTTTAGGGGCTCTCTGAGTCATGCATGGATCTTTGGATTAATAATTTCCCCGCAAAATGTTACAACTTACGTCATCACGTAATTGAATACGTCATTCAAAAATGTTTACTGTTGTCCGAATGGACGTATCTGCTTTTCCTCTAGGCCAAGAACTGCAAGAATGAAGTTTAGCCTCAGCGCTGTGCAAAAGCCCTGTCCATCCAAGTAGGTATCTTGATTCGCTAGGATTCTTTATTCAAAATTATCATTTGTTTACAACGTACTGTTGTGTTAGAATAGTCATAACATGCTTTGTTTTTCAAAAATTATACATACAATTAACATAAATAATTACTGTGGTATAAGTGGGAATAGTACTTGTTAATACTTGCAACATGAAACATAGAAACAAAGTATCAAGAATACATACATAGAATAAAACATATGGTAATGCAATAAACATAATATGCAAACAATCGCGTTTGTCAAGAATAGAAATAGTGTCTTAAAATTTTACACATCAAAATGTATGTTTAGATAGAAATAAGATAAGATTAAAATAATTAAATTATCAAATGTGTATCCATAATTACTATATGTCCTTTGTAAAATTACGATGTCAAATTATAATTACAAAATCTAGTGATTTTCTTTATTTTTTACATATGTTTTAATTTCTTAAAATGTATATTCTTCACAATCAATTAAGAGTGAACTAATTTTTCTTCTATATTCTTTAAAGTTGTGGGATTTATAATTCTTAGGTAATTGATTATGTTCTGTGTATCTTAGCTAATCTAGTGATAGGTACAATGAGATTGGAATTATTCCTTGTATAATATGTGTGATTTTTGTTTCCCGTGTTGTAATCCTCCAAATGCATTTTTGTATGTAATAAACATTGAAATAGATATGTAGCCGCGAGTGTCATGATATTTCGTTTACGGAACTCACCTCTACAAGAGACCTTAAAATGCAAACCAGTAATTATCCTTATAGTTTTCTTTTGCCATGTAAATAGTAATTTTACCTTAGGGGTGTTTCCCCATAATATTATTCCATATATACTAGGGCTGAATGGCAAAATGTATGATATACACTTATTAATTTATCAAGTGATAAAGAATATTTTAAACTTCTTAGTATAAATATACCTCTAGCCATTTTTTTTGTAACTTCTTCTATATGTCTTTGCCAAGAACTTATGTCATCTTGAAGTGATGTCATCTTTAACTCTTAAAGAACCTACCTGAGAGAATAATAGTTTATTACAGAGTCTCATTATAGTAAGTCTTTGGAGCAGGATGTCAAAGCCCAAGTCTAGATGAGCGTCTTACCATAACATATCCTCAAAGAGTACGTAAATCTTTCACATGTAATGTGAAGAAACATTTATTTTATCTAAGCAACATTGACTTGCAATCACATTTTATTTTGATTTATTTTTAAATGCTTTACTTCTGTATGCGTTTACTTCAGTCTTCTGCGTGGTCTTCAACCTGAGGTCTCTCTGGTTTGATTCCCGATGGGTGTTCAGAATGTCGACGTTGACGCAGCATCGTGATTACAGTTAGAGAGCTACTTGAATAAATGAAATGTTACTTTGATTTTTTTTATATATAAATGATCTCTGATTGGATGTAAATTGAGTAATAATTACTAAATTTATTTTCAAATTCTTTGCTATAAAATAACAGTTATGATAAAAATTAATGAGCTTTTGAGCGGCTATTTTGGATTAAAGAGGGTGACTTTTTCAAAATGTAATATTTTCATAAATTACTCGTGATGATACACCGTTATGCCAAATTTCGTATGTCTAGCTCAAACGGCGTAGATTTTTTTTGGCTCCGCCATTTTGGATCCAAGATGGCATCTTTGGATACATTTTGTAATATTTTCTTAACCTACTAATGGTGATGTATCGTCATACCAAATTTCGCTTCAGTAGACCCAGCGGTTTAGTCTCGGTATTCTATACAGCAATGGCTATTTAGGCAACCATTTTGGATCCAAGGTGACAACGTTTTCAAACTTTGGAATATTTCCCTTTACCTAATGGTGATAATGTACCCCTATACTAGGCTTGGTGTTTCTAGCTCCAGTAGTTTGGCCTGGGAATTATGATGAATGAGTCAGTGAGTCAGTGACATTGGAGCTATATTGTATATGGTTGTCAAATAATTAAATAAATAAAAAAAACAAAAACAGGAGGGGGCAACTTCGGGCAGAATTTTTTTTGTTTTGTTTTAAAGAAAATACATTTGACTATAGCTTAAAATAAGTATGGCGGCGGAACAACGCGGAGCAACATAACTTTTTCATAACATATCGCATTTTAAAGATTTCAATTATTAAAAATCAATCACAATTATTGTTTCACTAACTTGTATTTGATAAATTATTATTTCGTAACTTTTTATACATTCTACGTACTTTCAGACGTTGATTCCATTTCATTTGATTATGATTTGCTTCAATCTAAAGTTTTCATACAACTTTCAACACGTGCGTCGTTTACTGCCTCAGTAACTCAATCGATGACAATCGAACAAAGGTAGCTTTGTGACTCCTATTCTGGGACAGGTAAAAGGAAATAAACACTTTCATAAGTAATTTCTGACCATTACAGGTGTACTAGTGTTCGATTTGTGATAAATTATGAAGGGGGATCCTACAACTAATGACTGCTGATATGTTTGAATCTATTACGTGTTTGGGTAGAAATATGAAAATTTTTCGCTGGTTGGGATGATTTATTCGGGTT
>JAGDQP010063509.1:0-11713 GCA_022664845.1 Lepisma saccharinum
TTCACATAAAATGCATGTAACGCTGCTCAATTCTTGTGTCTATAGGACACGATTTCTACCTGTAGCTGTGGAGAAAACGATTTTGGGCAAACGAAAAGGTGTATTTATAAGAAGTTTTACGAATATATGGACTATATATTCGCAGAAAGGAAAATAAGCCTGGTATATGAACCCATGTCATCTAGAGGAAATTCGTACGATCGACTTGAATAGGGTCAAATGGTTACAAGACAGCAAAGACAGAGTCACTAGAGAGGAATACAACATTTATTGCCATACAAGCAACGTAAATGGTAATTACTGCGAAAACCTGCATCGTTCATGACAAAATGGTAGAACATTTTTTACCATCAAATAAATGTGTGGATGTTATCTTTATACGTTCATCTATTTTTGCTTTTTTTAATTTAGAATTCTTTTATTTAAAAAAAAGTATTCGCATTTATTAATTGGATAATTAAACAGAAGTTAGTTGTACTCTTGAAGAAGCCTTAAGCTATGAACGAAACGTTATGTAAATAAAATATATTGTGGTTTTCAAGACATAAGGGCAGTAGTGTACTGAATTTTCATATAACTTACTTCCTTATGCCTTCCAAGCGCCGAAATTTTGTGTAATTTATATGATTCGTAACATGTATTGGCTGTTGACGTAACATTTTTCTTATTTTTGGCGACAATTAACAAACACACACAAATTATACATTTTTGTGCTCATATAAAGGAGAATCGATAATTGTTCTAGAATTTAGGGATACAAAATAATCAAAATCTATTTCTGCTTAAGCACTGGCAATAGTGACATGCGAATAAAGTCAGTCCCAGTAAAGAAACGCACGGCAACTGAAACTGAAAGGGGTGAAGGTATGAATACAAACCGACAGAGACGGTGGTAGTATATGTTGGGGGAGGACGGTGGTTGGAAAATAGGCAAGAAGAATGTATGCATGGATTTCTCCTGCCACGTCCTTCTTTTTTCCTCTCACTCTCACTCAGAAGTGAGATTTTCAACTCCTCCCACAGCCGTACCTCTTTCCCTACTCCAGCTTCCATTCTTTTCCATTCTGAGAATGCAGGAGGTGGGAAATAGAAAAAACGGTTAAAAGTGCGGCATGATATGAAATATTAAACGGACTACCCACCCTTCTATCTCTCCCAATCTTCCCTGTATTACCCCCGTACGTCTAGTTGGCAACACGACTATTCACATCGTAGCTGCCAGTTTTATGAAAATTTAAAGAATAGAAACAGGAGAGGTAAAAAAAAAGGAAGAAGTCTTGAGCAAAGCGAGAGAAAGAGACCGTCATGGTTTCTAGTGCGCGAGCGTGCGCTCATTTTTTTCCCTTTCTTTCTCCGCTTTTTTTTTTTCGTCCTCGTCTTTATTCTTTTGTGACGTTATCCGCCAACAGAAACGACGAAGGAACAAACGGTCCGAGCCGGATGATCGATACCCCTTGTATGTTCAAGGCGTTGATCCACGAGGCACAGGTATACACACCGAGAGAGGGAAAGAAAATCGCTCTGTGTTGTGTCGTGTGTATTTTTTATGTGAAAATACCTGCTCTGCAGACTTTTACGAAAGAAAGAAACATTTTTTTTTCTTCAAAGGCAAATATATCGTGTTCCTGTCCTCTAGTCTTCTTAAAAAACGTCATATTTTTGCTCTTGTTTCTACTAATATTCACCGCTGTATTGTACCCATATTACTGGCTATTCATAGCAGTTTTGTGTAATTTATTCTTGCTCAAATGTGCTTTGGATGTCTACACGAAACATTTTCCGTTACTTTGTGTGAGAAATGAATACCATTGCTTCCCTGTGTTGTAAATGTGAATACGTCCAAAACTAGATTTGCCATTAGATTAAAATGTTTATGTATGGAGAGGTCATTTGTGATCGGTGATTTATGCACATCTATCCAACATCCACCAATATCCTGTTTCAACCTACACTCTCCACCTTCCCCCTAAAGAGGGCGCCAAAATGCGTGCAGCATGATATGACAAGGAAATATCATTTCAATTTCATTTGTTCCAAGCCCCTGATTTAAAAATCCTCGATTAGACACTACAAGGTATTGAAACAACTCATTTCCCGAAACTTTCGATGTTAAGTTTAGCTTTGTATATACTGTATTATTCCGTATCACGAAATCGCACGCACCCACCAGCACCAAAAGTAATGTCTGAGTAAGCGATTGGAATTTTAATTTCATTTTTAAGACCTTGAAGCAGCTTTGGCTCAGGCCGGATGGATGATGATGAGGAGATTAATTCGTGGAATGGAGAAAGTGTGAGGAAACGGGAGAACCCCGAGAAAAGCCACACACACGGTGTTTGTCCACCACAAAGCTCACATGGTATGAGGAGGGATTGAACCGACAACCACTAGCGTTAAAGATGAAGAGAGTTATTAATTCCTCGAATATTAAATTCAAAGTTATGTTGTGTGTTTATCAAAATTTGTTAATTCCAGTCACAAAGTACATACATTCCTGCTTCTCCATATCTTTTGGTGAAACTACTGTATTTCGGCGTAAGAACTGAAAATAACTGTCTAACGGAATAAGTCCGATACTCTTTTAAACATTAAACTTTACTGGATCTTTTAGCTGAACCAAATCTTTTGAAAGAAGACAAGAAGAGATTAATAAAAGAACGAAAGAAAAAGATTATATTATAGTTTAAATGAAAGTGTTCCACAAGGACTGATTTTGGATCCACTTAAAAAAAATATTCCCTAACTTTTGTTTACTAAAACTTAAAATATTCATTTCATTAGGTGCATTTAAAAAAAATGAAGATGATGAATATCACCTGGAGGTGATGAATATCGTGTTATTATAATTCAAAGAAAAAAATATATAAATTTCAAGGATGTTATTGTACATCCTTTTTTTTTTTTTACCGGTAAATGCATTTCCGTGAATTTTAATTGCGTTTGAAAAGTTGTAATAGTTAAACGATTTACTTCTGGTTGCTTATAATGTCGTAAAGCAATAAACAGCAATTAACCAGTGAAAAACAAAGAAAACGACTTTAAGAGAGTATTTTGTCAACAAATTCAAATTGTGTAAGAGAAGAAGTGTGATGAAAAATAGAAGAAAAGAGAGAAAAACTAGACCATAATAGTAGAAAGTTCTGAAAATAAATTTTTGGTGTGTGTGTGAACACTAAAACGAGGAAGCATTAAAATTTAGGGGGAAAAAAAAAAAACAAAAAGAAAAAAGGTAGAATTTACATCCGTAATCGGTGGAAAATTATGAGTTACAAAGTATGAAACGAGAACGTTACAGGAAAATAAGCTGAAAACGACACACAATCGACTGGAAAACTGGTATATATATAAAAATCATTTTTATTCCTTCCATCATAAATGTCCTTGTTACGAGTGATATATGGAACAATTTCAAAAGTGTAATGTTTCCGAGTTATACTTCTGTCATATTCCTTCCTTTTTCTTTCTCTCTGACGAACGTTCTTCCCTCCCCCCTCTCTTTTCCTCCCTCCTCTTAACCGTTCCTCAACCATATAAGAGGTTTGAAAGTCTCCGTCTGTGCAGAGTTTTTGAACATGAAAGACACATATTATTTTGATCTCTTTATGCGACAGTATTTGCATATTCAGAATCAAGTTGTAACTGCGTATATAACCAACCTACGTAGCTCTGTCCTACCTTTTAGGAATACTATATGAATGCAATGATATAAGGGCTGGACATCCTAAAAAGTAAAGAAAAGAAAATTTGATATGTTATGGTACGAACTTCTTCGTCTTCGTTTCCTTTTATAAAAATAACATTTTTATAGATATTCAGTTCATGTTAGACGTGGTATATGCGGAAGAACTCTTCTGCATATCATGATGGTTATTCTTTTGTCTTCGAGTTATATACTAGATCATAACCTCGAAGTAATGTTCGTTTTTTTTTTTTTTCCTTAAATGGAATATAAAGTCCCTTTAGCTGAAGATGTATGTACAAGGTTTGAATATTTATAATGCATATAAAAAGGACAAATGTATTTCCTTTTTTTTTTTCTTTTCCCCTCTGACCTCTCTGACCTCTGTTTAATACGTTACATTCTTCCCTATTTCAAGTATATACAAGATTACTTGAAAGATGATTTCATGATTTAACGATCATGGCGCAAAAGAATGCAAAAATGTACTGTAAAAGCTTCGATTTCCTTGTTAGGGGAAAGGATTCTTTTTTGGGTTGAAAGTAAAGGGATATTGGTTGTGTACTCATAAAGTGAAAATTCTTCACGGGTTTTGCTTAAATAAGGAAAAACATAGCTTTCTGACAAGACTTCCATCAAAAGATGCTAAAGCGCTGCAGTTTTAGAGGTGTACAGGGGTGGATTTCGGTTTCATGTTTTTGCCTGGCACACTCTTTCGGGGAGATACGTGTTTTCGGTAGTATAACGGGCCATAACAGAATTTTGCTTTGTTCGGCCAGGTCTCTGGAAACTTTTGGTCTGACCGAGACAGGACCGAAGTTCACCCCTGGAGGTATATCACCTCCTTCTTCAAACTGAACTACACAACGAAACATAGATCAAGATATTAGCAAGTAAGGAAGGAGATAGCCTTCTACTTTCAAACCAATCAGGGGTCAGTACTAATTAAAAGTACTTGGTTTAAAAGTACTTGCACTTTTAATTAGTGCTGATCCCTGGTTGGTTGAAAGTAGAAGGTTCCTTTCTTACTTGCTAGGCTTTATCTATGTTTAGTTTATTTTGGTAATCATTAAAGTATATTCAGCCTTGTCAGAAAGATGTGTATTCTTTATTCAAAATAGACACAAAGCTTTTTCTTCTTTAAGAAAACTGTATTTGATCTCCAATACAGAAATATTAGCTACAATTCTTTGTATTATTATAAAATGAAACAAAATTAAAACTCTACTTTTCTAATTCAGGCATACTTAGGTTACATTTGGAACTCTGCCAGTGTTTTTTTTTTTTTTTAACAGAGAACATAACACTTAAAATATTTGTCTATAACTTTCACGATGTATAAATATCATCTACAGAACACACGGGTTTTCAGTCGTGTAATATTATTTGCAATATTTCGAAAGCCTCGTTTCGTAAGTATTGAAATGGGTTTCTTCAGCGCATTGAAGAAGAAGATGAATGAATGGTATTTAAAATTGTAGAAGTATGGAAAGAGAGAATGGTGTTAGAAACTGAAAAACAGACAGAGAGAGAGAGAGAGAGAGAGAGAGAGAGAGAGAGAGAGAGAGAGAAATCGTATTCGAAGCTGAAGAACAGAGCGAGAATGGTGTTTGCAAATGAAGAACAGAGAAAGAATGATGTTTAAAATGTTGAAAATAGTTTCTGTACATGGTATAAAATCCAAAATTTTCTGAAGACACCTGAAGTACTAGTGAGTGGTAACGCTCTCTGCCTTGTGATCATGAGTTTCTTGGTTCAAGTTCCTTAAGACGTCATAGACCTGCTTCCAAGCAGAACATCATTTATCATCGTCATTCAAGTTCATAAAGAAAGTGGAGTATTCTTCAATTCTCTGTAGGATTCCAAAGACGTCCATAATATGAAAATCAGTTCTCTCTTTGTGTTTTACTGAGTCCGTACCTCTTATTTATCTCTCAAGGCTCCATAAAAGAAGTCAAGAACATGAAGAGTCTGTGAAATTTATTTCCAACTATTTATACCGACTTCTGCTGCTGAAACAAAGACAATAACTGTTAAGCTAGCGAAGAAGAAGGTGAAGTTACCTTTCGAATATTCTTCCTTGTACTTTATCCTCCTAATACAGGTTCGTCTTACGTGGAGTGCAATAAACTCAAACTCAATATTTTACTTGAGAACTGCAACATTCCTTTTAGACCTGTGATCTGAGACGTCAGGCTAGCGTCTAAGATGTTCTGGGTTCGAATCCTGGGTGGTAACAAGAATATTTGTGAATGTTTCAGCTAGTAGAACCTATACTTTATCCGCTCTAACTTTGTACCATAATTTAGTGCAAGAATATTTATTTCTTGGGGTTTATGCGCCACAGGTAGTTGGAATTCAGTATATCTACAACACTATCATACAAGAATTAAGCCATAATGTGCTATGAAACATCCGGAAACTATGCTCATGTACCAGATAGACCATTAACATTTCTCTAATTTGGTGTAAAGTTACAGCAAATGAACAATAGACGAGCAGTTGTCATTAGTTGGTAAAATGGCACGAAAATACAAAGATGTTTTCTTCAACGAATCTCAAGAATAGAAACTTAAAAAGACCCAATCATGGATAGAGTGCAGATTTTCCCCAAGGATTCTTGAAGTGTATAACCGAATTATTGAACGCATAACACCGAGCGTGTGAATCTATCGGAAGAATGAAGTACAAAGTGAGAACAAAAACCAGTTCGTGGGAAAAATTCTGGCCACTTCAAGTTGTACACAATCTACGGTGCACTTACTGATAAAAGAATGAAGAGAATAAGTGCCAGAATGTGTATAATATCAAAAACAATAGTCTCTTTTATCTAATTAAACAAATTATCCTTGCACTTAGAAGCTGTCAGTTCTTTTAATTATGCCTGACATGACGAACATTTATAATCACTTTCTGCATTTTATAAAAGAAACGTGGGAAATGTTTTTTTGTTTTAGATTGAATTCCTTTTCTTTTCTTTTTCACTTAACCTTCTCTACAAGAAAAAGAAAATTGATTTTTTTTTCTTCGGATGACTGCGTATTATTCGAAATGACACTTGATAACGCTTTTGCTGATAGGTTGATAGGCATAACATAAGGGCGTGTACTTTGAAATGTCCAAAGTGTATGTATAAATCACATCTAACTGTCCAGCTAACCATGAATCTCGTGTAGTTTGGAAAAGATGTTGCGAAGGAGAGGGAGGAGTAAATATATGTTTAAAAAAAAACAGTCAGTAAACCAAGATTCATACACTGAAAACTGGAATGAAAAATTAAAAGCGGAGAATAGAAAACGGGCTTTATGGTAAGGAATGGTCAGGAAAGATGAAATTGGCCTGAATTGACTTTTAAAAATCTTATAAAACGTTTCTGAATGTATACGTTGAACATGAAACGAAGGGCGAGATTTAATCTGAATATACGAGGAATCAGGCACGTACCTAGAAGTTGGTTTCGGAGGTGGGTCCAGCGCTTTCGACGGGAGGGGTGAGGAGGTCTGTCCGGGTGTGAAATTTACGTAAAATCCATATAATTTTGCCAAAATAATACTAATTTCACAAAAAATTCTGAATTCGGAAGGGTGAGGGGGGTCCAGACCCCAGGACTGCGTACGTTGCTGCGAAGAATTGTGATACATGAAATTTCGTTAGATAAATAAAGTAAAAAAATAGTATTACTACGCTTACGTTTGGATCATACAGGTATGTACATGATCTTGATTTTACAGATGTAAGGAAAAGATGGCGGCAAAATCTCTATTCTAAATATAATTTCGATGTTCGCCAGCTGCCACTGAGGAAAATCCTGGAAAGCCTTCATCAGAATAACCATATACTTAAAAAAATAATAATAATACAGACTTAAATCACCTACCCATTTTTGTCTACGCTAAGGAGCACGTTATTTTGAACCCTGCCGTTAGGTGGCCCTGGCGACTACTTTCAGGTGCTGGTTCTTTCCAGAGTTCAAACTCACATGCTCTTAAGCAAAAGCTCCTTAGTTTTAGCTAGACGAAAGTAGGTAAGCAATATAAGTCTGTATTATTATTTAGTCTATGGGAGGATCAAACTTGCACCTCTTCGGTAATTCTAATGAAATAAGCTATCTGTTTCGTTGATTACGGAAACTGAGCAGTTTTGGTCGTTTACGCCCTTAAACAATGATCCTACATTATTTTTCAGATGCTGAAGTGAAGCTGCTCCAGTTGCTATACGTGCACTCTATTGTTCGACGTGTAGGCTGCTGGTGTAAATACAGTTTAATTCACCCACACTCAAGTATTGCACACACACTCGTTGTTAATGTTATATTGGTGACACTGTTTCGAATTCAGAGAGAAAAAAAGTAGTACGCACGGAAAATAAACTGATTGGCTCGGCGATATTAGATCCCACCACCACGCTTTAATAAGAATTTGAATTTGTACTTATGACCTTTTGGCCTGTGGCTCATGCTGAGTTTGATAAGAGTATGTGAATGTATCATATGTACACACTTCACTAGTTGAAAATGCAAAAAGAAAAACATGAAGTGTAATGTGAATTCATGCTAAGTTGCTCTTTCATTTTCTGGAAATAATTGCACACAATTATACAAACTAACCAATAACTGTACTGGTTTATTGTCCTGTTTCAATTTAATATGCTCTTTAGGCATCTTATGGCTCAGGTCGGGATATGGTAGGGGATGTGGGTCGGCCAGGGTCTAAGTTTAAGGTACCAGCCCAGAATTTACATAGCATGAATCAGGAAAAACCTGAGTCAGGATTATCTGCCATTAGTATCGAAGCCAGGAGCTCTCTACTAACTCAGCTACGGCCGCTTGTTCTTACTGTCCTGTCCAGTGATTTCGCCAGACCCCTGTGGGGGTTGTCACTCCACATCCTCGAGAATACCCCCAACTTTTACCTTTTTGCGGTCAAAAATCGATAGAAACCATCCAAACCTCTACATGCACCCTCCCAATTTTGACTTTACACCACACAAATCCTGGTAGAATCCCTGGTCCTGTCTTACTCATACTCGACTAACTGGTCCGCAAAGCTTTGTATTGTATATTACCATCAATCCGTACCCCAGCAGAAAATAATTGAAGATCCCTGCACTATAGTAACAAAACATTATAAACAATCTTTTTAAAGACATACTTTTCTTAAACAATTTGTACTAAAAAGTAAAAAATAATTTTGGTTTTGCACAACTAAAAAGAAAAGTATGGGTCGCACTCTTATATACAGTCACATTATATATATATATTTTTCAATTGGCACGCCTCATGCTTCTCTTTTTAGTCATGCCTAATCAAAATTATTTTTTACTTTTTAGTACGAATTATTTAAGGAAAGTATGTCTTTAAATTTTATTTTTTAAATTATTATTTCGAGTTATTTCGGTATTCGGATACTTTATCTCAAGTTAATATCTTGTGACCCAAATCCTAAAGTGTTCTGCAACCAGTCGAACGCAACATCGTTGCAGACTAGTATTTTATTTAGGATAAAGAAGTTCATATTAAAAAAATATATATGTATTAAAAATGCTTTTAAAATATATATGAAAGTAACAATGGAATATTGTATTGTCACCCGACTTACGTCGCTGTGCAAAATTTCATCAATCTCTCACGTCGGGAAGTGAGTTAAATTAACGTTGCAAAATTTGAGGACATAATGAACCATTGTGAATTAAAGAAAAGTATGAAAAATGACTTGAAATAATCAACACATTTTTTTTTGACCCGTCATTTCCCTTCAATACTTCTGTGACTTTAGTCAACTACATATACTTTTTCTTTCATAAATTGAACATGTAATTTATTATATTTTCGACAGGGTAGAGGGTACATTTGTAGTCTCCTTTCCGTATAAACATTTGGGTTCCTCGGCTCTAATACTTTTGTCCGTCTGTCTTCATCGTAGACTAGCGCCTCCACCAAAGGAAGTACAGAGAAACTGACTTCAGATCTGGGTTCAGTGACCTCGACTTAAACCATTGTCTTTAATCTGATAAGGCTACAGCATTAGCTTATGGTATTAATACACTATATGCACTCAATGTTTATGACATGCTAACACCTAAACAGAAGCAGGTATAGAGAAACTGACGTCATATTTGATTTCAATGACGTCAATTTTACTTACCGATTTCAATCTAGCATTCCGCATGATAATTCTGTACTATATACTCAGTGGCGTATTCTGGATTCACAGCTCCGACTACAACTAGCCAAAGTGTAATAAGTAGAAAGAGGGTACGGTGGTCACTCATAGTATTGATGATGATGATGATGATAGGTGTTCTGGCCTCCCTTTCATGTAAATTAATATTATTTGTGCAGATTAGACTATATTTCCACAAGCTTAGACTGCGGTGGTAGCCTAGATAGTCCACAGGATACGCTCCTGATGTACTTCTAGGGAACTGGATATATCGGACGCTGTTTTTCAACTAGTTTCTTCACTAATACCCCATAATAACGCACAAATTGACATTATATGTCTTTCTTCAGAGTATAAGCACTCAGGGTTTCTGCGAGACCCCCAAATGGAGGGTGTCACTACTCCAAATTCTTGAACACCCCACAACTTTTAAAATGTTTACACGTGAAACTATATAGAAGGCTCTGCAAAACTATTTAAACCAGTGCTCGAGGGGTGGGCACGCTCTGCCCTTACTTTTTTATTTTGGATTTGCCGTACCCCTACCTTTTACCTGTTTAATAATGGGAGTTCATTTCAATAGGCAATCGCCGCCACTAGGAGCAAGCGTACCTTTACTTTTCTAATCTTCTTCTCCCTTACCTTTTTTTTAAACCACTTCGAGCACTGACCCTGCTAAATCTTCCAATTTGGGCTTTACACACTCCAAATTGAAAATCCTGGCATAATCCCTGAATGTGTTTCAATTGTCATCGGGTCGGCCTTAATTTTGTACTATAAACTTGTTCTGTACCACTTATGTATCCTCAGTTGGGCGTCTTTCTCAACGCAAGAGACAGCAAACAGAACATATCCTATGGTCATAAAAATTAATAACATTAGCATTCCTATTTAGACTAAAATACTGTAGTGTCAAACATTAATGGACATATACAAACATTTCTTCACCAAATAATACCATCCCACTGTCTTTCTTTCCCTTTCCACAAACACTTTGTATGTATAGAGAAAAACATACAAGGATAAGTTCAAAGGTCAGTCGTAGTAAAAGTAAGACAGTGTCTGAGGGGAGTGAAATATTGAACAGTTTCTCTCGCAGTGGTAGTTTTTCCTTTCCTGGATACATTACATTTTCCTCCTCTTCTTCTTCTCCTTATGGGGCCAATCGAAAAGGAAAGGTTTTTGCGAGGGATTCAAGTCTTGGAGAAGCATTTGAAGAAAATGGGGAAAAGACAAGGCAGTGTCGCAACATCAAACAAGATATTGCTAATCCTAGGTAGAAAATAATCCCCAAAGTTTGTTATATATATATATTTGAAACTATTTGTAAATATTTGATGGTGATATGTAATTAATTGTCATGTCTCTGATGACGATTCTGCCTGGATCCGAAAGTTCGTAGACGAGGTGTACCTATGGTAGTTTATCATTCCTTTCCACGGAGATTATGTTAATGTTCTTAGAACTTGAGCCTTTTGCGTGGCCTTGTCTCTCACGCACTCCTCTTCAGTGCTAGAGATTCCGGATTCCATTCCCGATGAGGGCTCAAACTTTCGGTGTTGACCCAGCATCGTGAAGACAATGGGGCAGCTACTTGAGTAAATAAATAGCTTACTGGGGCCACGAACTCCATTGTTTCCGATTCTCCATTGTTTGAGAATTTCTGTTACGTGGTACCTCAGATTCGTACATAATGGGCGATTAATTCGCTTTCTAAGTCCAATAACTTGTGTAATATGAACATATTTTAAACATTTTTCATATATTATGCTTCGCACAGTGTGCTTTCTTGATGCTGCCAGATGTTTCAAGTCGTTGGACTTAGAAACTTGCTTGGTGCTGCCAAATGTTGCAAGTTTTTGGACTTTAAACT
>JAGDQP010063510.1:0-10964 GCA_022664845.1 Lepisma saccharinum
TTTTTTAAATAATAGTAGTGAAAACTCCAAACCACGTGCTTCCCTAGTACGTGATTCGTCGAGTTCTTTGTCTCTTTCAAGGTCATTAGGGAAACTTCTTTCGTTCATTGGAATCATGGATCAGTGCACCCACGTGGGAACACCTAGCTTCTTCAATGGCTCCGTTATGCAAGGTGTGGAAATATGTCAACAATATAAAAAAGCGGCTCTATACTCTGGGGGAGATGATTCCTTCCGGTTTTCCCAACTTATTGAGAAAAAAAGAAGATAAAAATAAGCTTAGTGAAAAAGGCGGTTTGGTTTGAGAAGAGTTAAAGGTGAAAGTAGTGTGTTTTTTTTCTTTATTATTATTATTTCTATGCAAATATCATTACATATTCAGTAAGTAATGCTCACACACTGACTTGGGTTCTTGGTCTGTCTTTTTTTTTTATAAACCTGCAAACGTATACTTCTCTAACGTCACTTAATCACGAAACATATTGTCCTAACCTAGACAGTTTACCAGAGTTTCCAACATAACGGTGACAAAATAATAATAATAATAAATAAATAAAACTAGCCTGACTACAACCGCGTAACACATATATGATATAAGATGTTGAAAATACAAAAAAAAAAAGAAGAAAAAAGGAAAAATGAGTATTTATTCATAAGTTCTATTGAAATAAAGTGTGAATAAATAAAAATAAAAAAGACCTGAACGAGATCCGAATCCCGACCTTCTGGCCATCAATCCAACGCTCTACCGCTTACGCTACTGAGACAGTCATAAGCAAACACTTTCGAAAAGGTGTTTATCGTCCCGTCAGCCGATTGACAACTTGGCTTACAGATGGCAGATCAGAACAAGGATAGCAGTTCTGCACATTCGAATTCTTCAAGGATCCATAGTTAACGAATTTAATTATTTTGAAGCTTTTAAATTTACTTAACAATTCATCATCAGCTCTTAACAAATGTTGGTGAAACCTACCCATGGGGTTCTTTACTTTAACACCCCATTTTATTTTTTGCTCTCTTCCTTTACACCTTTAGCAGGGCTGTAAAAACTACTTTTTAAATGTAGTTCGCTACAACTACATTAAAAAAAAATAGCTAAAATTACTTCAGAGTAGCGTATCCACGTTACTCTCTACTTTAATAACTACTTCAGTGGCATGTTTATCATGCAAATAATATAGAAAATTCAGTCAGAATCTTTATATATTTTGAATTTTTAAATATTATACATATATTTTATGTAAAGACATAAAGAATTTGGCTTTGAAAATCCCTGACTAACTTAAGAATCCAATGGAAGGATTTTTCAGGGCACCTACGACTTCGCTAAGAATAAATTCGAGGACCCTTGAAGACTGATACTTGCACTAGTAGAATGTATTCATACTCCCAAGTTCCTGTGTTGTACTGTCGTCACTTGAGAGGTAAGTGCCCCAACTCTTATATACAATTATTCCTAATTATAAGAGCTATCTCGTCAGGTAATTCGTAAATAATATACAGGAAGGTTGTGAGAAATAATTACAAGGTAACCAAAAAAGTTTTTGACGTCCCGTTAATCATGCGCTCACAGAGAGGAAACGAAATGACGCACGTGCCTGCCAAGCGACCGGGAATTAGTCTGACCATCAACCTTCAGTAATCAACCGGCTCTTTGTTTATTACTGCTCTAGAATGGAAAAAAAACTTTTTTGTTTACCTTTAACCTGTAATATAAAAGCACGTGTGGACCTAAAGTAAGCCCTCATGCCTTTCCTAAAGAGGGCCCCCTGTTTTGTTTCGCAGCAACCACGTTTGGGGCTTGTTCAACCATTAACTTCCTCCTCTGGTAAAAAAAAAAAGAAAAAAAAAACAGTGTGAGAAATGACTGCGACAGATCAAGTTCCAAATTTCAAGTTCCAGTGATACAAGAGATGAAATTCTGAGTGCAGTGTGTTACGTGCTCTTTATGGGCCCATGTAGATTGTGCTGGAGCCGACGGAGATATTTTGTTTTGCGATTTCTATCAGCAACATGTCTGTTTAACTTTCATTATAGAGTTTCAGTTGTCTCTTCCTTTGAAGTGGTTTGTTCTTCACGTAATTTCTAATAATTTCTAATAACATTCAGGAAACATTTAATATTATTTCATGCATATCTTGTGATAAAGCACTCTTAACATTCAGAAAATATTTAATTTTACTTCAGTGTCTTCGAAGTTTTGTTCCCCAACTGAAATCATTATAAATCATGTTGTTGCTGTCTTTAATTGTAATTAATTCCAGGGGCGACCACTTTAGGATTTTTTTTTCATCTGTGTATAATTCAGAATCTTTTAAAATAAAACAGAATTTTCACAAACTATTTTATTTTTTCTTGCTATGGGAGGCGACATGCAAAGTAAGTATAATGATGTACAATTTCCAGCTTTCGTACCATTTCTTTTGGCTTGCTGGATTCTTTGATAAGAGGCAAAAACAAAATGGGGCCCAGTTTTGGTACATTTCATCTCTATATACATATTTACGAAGAAAACATTGATCAAAAAATTCACGGAATATGTTAGAAAAGTCAGGTTAGATTTTTATTATACACGACAGAAACTGCAAATATCACGTTTACAGAAAAAAAAAACATAGCTCGGTCTCTGTGTTCAGAATCTTACTGCGATGATAAAGTCGTCATTATAGAAACGACTTCAGTCCCTGCTTCCGGGATTATTTACTCTCGCGAGACGATCATTTGCTGTTTCGAGGGAAGAGAAGAAAGACATGTTACTCATCGTTGAAAATATAGGTGAAGAAAATAGTTTTTCACAGTAAATTGAGTGAATTCAAATGTTAAAACATAAAAGAAAACTAAATGTCACAAAAAATACTTGTTCTTCTGACCTGCTTCTTCACTAACGACACAAATTAGTTTCTGGGCAATTTAGAACTCAAGAAATTTGAGGAAAAGAAGACAGGCAGTCCACTGTCTCTCTCTCTTTCTTTCTTTCTTTCCGTACAATTTACGACATTTGGTAAATAAAAAATAGTCATGACAATGTTTGAGAGGGGATCACAGGCCGCACAACTGCTGGTTTATGATTAAACAGCCGATCTATCTTTGTAACATTACCTTTAAAAACAGAAAACTTTTTCATTCTAAAACAACGGAGATCTGAGCACAACCTAGTAATTATGAAAACAGGTTTCTTTCTCATTTTAAAATGGAGGGATAATTATTAATTAATAATATTTGATACCCTAAAGTTGTTTTCCTTGGAATGGAGGAAAATGATGTGTTTCGCATTCACCCTGATATTTTTACATTATATACCTGCAATTATTATAGTATAAATTATCAAATAATAATGTCAAGCACACTAATGTTACATCAATTAATTAAAGTAGGATTAGAAGTGGGTTTTTATCTTCCAGATTGTTGAAGCAAAATAAACATTATAATTTTTTTAATGAATGCATGTGATACCATTGTTTCTGAAAAATATAGCTGCAGCATACGCATAAAATCCCGAACAGCTGCACTCGGAAACGTATTTTTGGAGTGACTAGCGCTGTACTAGCGAGTGACTACCAATGTTAAACGATTGTTAATCACTCGTTCATTCACTTCAATAAAACACTTTTGAATATGGCTGGAGATGTCTGTGAATTAATGATGGATAGAAAAGTTAGTTTTGTAAATAGTCGTACATTGTACTTAACAAACTAACTCAGCTTTTTTTTTTTAGTAATTTTGACTGGCCTTTTCATAATTAAATGTCCTTTTATTGGTTCGAGTCTCGGGTTTGGCTTCTATCAAACTTTGTTTTCCCCTCAATTCCAGTTTTCATTTTTTTCTATTATTTTTTAAAATTTATTTTTGACTGCTTTTTTGTTTTGAAATAAAGTTTAGTTTTGTTCGAAGTCCAGCTTTCGTTGCAGATATTTTTTAAATAATTTTATGTTTTAACCTGGACTCACCTATCATAGTTTTGCTTTTTGATATACCACCCCTAAACAAATGATTTTGAGCACAAATAACAAAATTTGAGCAAAAATTCGGAAAATTTGTATTTATGGGAAAGCGCCGGAAATTGGAATTTGAATATTAAAATTGAATGTCACAGAATTAACAAAATATCAAAATCCGACGGTTGAACATGGTTATTAAAAACTGGTGTTACAAGAGTTAGTAAAAACTTATGTTTATGAATAAAAAAAAAAGGAATAAAAACCGTTTATTGAACAAGAACTCCCGACACTGGCTTTTGAACAAAGTAACCGAAAACTGAAATAAGGATCGAATTGTCAATTTTTTAGTGTATTTTAAATAGTAATAGTTTTTGGTTTTGAAAATGAAATGTGCTTTTAAAAAATAAAATTAATATTGTATTTAATGTTTCCGAATAAATCTTGAAAATTAACTCAAGTAGTCTAAGGATTTTGGAGCTGGAAGTGCATTAATTTATTATTCAATTCAAGACTCGGTCATGGTTCGATTTCCACGTAAACCTGTTTTTATAGTCTTTGCCGCTGATAAACATAATAGCCAGTCTAAAAATAGATTTATATGTTGTATGTCTAAAGGCTTTATAGTTCAATATAAGAGAAACCAGACAGTTGTCGTCACCCAAATAGTAATTGGAACTTTCCTTACTTCTGTTGAAGTAATAAGGCATTTAGTAAATTGATTGACTTAGTTCAAAAACTGGTGGCACGACTGGAGTTTCTTCTTTCGTTGTGGGTGGAAGTCCTCCCCCTCCCGTTTCATGTGCATATCAGAGTGAGTTTGACTACAGGAAAGCTGGATGTGTTCTTCTTTACACTATTCTCTAATTTCCTATGAATTTGTTAAGGATTGTAACATTAAACATACTATCATCATTCATTTCCAAATGATATTTCAATTTTAGAAACCATCAAGGTATTATAGTCCATATCAGCCAAGAGGAAAATTTGATTACCATCACTTGAACACACAAAACTAACTTTGCAGGGAGTTAGAGTAGGACCTATGGAATTCGAAACATGTTGTTGCCAGTCCTAGTGGAGTAGCTTTTCCAAAATGGTAGCCAGAATCCAAAATGGCCGCTGCACATTACACAAATTCACAATTATCATTCTTTTCACACATTTAGAGCAATTCTACAGAAAATTTCACCCTCTTCAACCTTGTAGGTCAATTGCTGGAGAAGCTATAGAAATAGGGACCTTATTCCAGATTCCGTCCGTCTGTCCGTGTCCAGAAATTAAAGCTCAGGGCCCACAAGGTGTGGAGAGGTGGTTGAGGTGTTGTTGAAAAGGTATTGGCTGGACAATCTCAGAGTCACCGGAACCGTCTTGATTGGAGTAATGGCTCAGTGTTGCCAACCAATTTTTAAAAAATCAATTGCACTGATCTATAGCTATACAGATTTCCTTTCCTGAGAGTTAATGGTTTTTTTTTTAAGTTTTTCGTTTGCTGAATTTGAAAAAAAAAATCTGTACCAGGCTTTAATTTTGAGAAAAACGGGCACTGATTAGAAAAAGCAGACGATTTCAGAAATATTGGGGCACTTCCCTACCTGGAGTTTGCACCACTTGGAGTGTAGATATGGAGTTCTGTGGTGTGAGAGGAGATAATACAACTCGCCAGTGTGTCATTTCACGCCGGAAATGGAGCAGAAGTGACTTTAAAAAAAAAAAAGAATTATAAAAGATACACTTTTTGTACACTTCGCACTCAAAATTAGCGTAAGAATATCCAGTTCCTATCTCGGGATCTTTCAGTTGAAATGGGCAGCTAACTTTTAGTGTATAATAGCCTTTCTATATGACCTTGATTCTCCTGGCGAATTTTCAAGGTAGGTTGCTTTATGCATCTTATTGACGGTTTTCTTGTAAGGTTGACAGAGACAAACCATGAGCCCCACAGATGTGCTGTGTAAGTCATGTGCTGAGAATCTTAGAGATTTGTTGAGGGGCACACTTACCTCAATGCCATTCGCTCTACACACGATTTGGCGTTAACAACATGACAATACAAGTCACTGATATATTTATGTAACATTTGTGCCACTTGTATGTCACATTATTGGTTTACCTATTTCTCAAAACCTAAGCCTGATAGAAAGAAACGGACTTCACTGGAGTGATCGGTCACACTGATACTATTATAATTCTTGCATCAAATTCTCAGGAAAGAACTAAAAGTTGAACATTTGTCGGTCAGTGTTGTTCAAAATAATTCAATTCCGTTACACCTATGTGCATCAAACTTGGCATAAACATTATTTGACACAACAGGAAAATTGTGTGGATGTCTGCGTCCACGCTCCACTTTCCAGTGTCATCCACCTATTTTCTATAACCTTGATTTTCTATATAACTCCCTGCAAAGTTGAGTTTTGTGTGCTCAAGTGAGGACACCTTCCCTTGGCTGATGGACTGTTACTATCATTCGAAAATTTCCAAAACTGACTGAAACTTCCCTGGTGAGTAAAGGTGGGGTGCTACAAGTTTACAAACAAAGAAAATCAAAACCGCTTTAGCGTTCCTACAGTTAAGAGTTAATAACGCCCGTACTAGTTACTGTCTGATATGGTGCCAATAATTGAAATCGAATGAGAAAATTAATAACACGAATTGTTGACCGTTCCTATTTGTATATTTGATAGTGTACTGTGAGGGTTGGAGCGTGGACATTTCATTCATACCAGCTTGCTGAATTCTCTGATAGTAAAGGAGACCCCCCTCCCCTCAGTTTGCAGCATCTTGTATGATATTTTAATAGATCAGTATTCAACAAAGCAGCAAAAACTTATGAGTAGATATTGCATGAAATATCACGCTTTCATTAATCGTTAATGTACAAGGTAACCAGAAAAGTTCTTGTCGTTTTTCAGAGAAATAGAAAGGTATAGAGAAAATGTCACTTAGTCCCTATCGTTGTCGCCTTAACATCTAGCACCTTTTGCCAATGTTCCTGCAGCTGCGCAATGCAGTGGCAGTAAAACTGGGAGTGACTTGAACACAAAGAAAGCCGTGATTGTCTGCCACAAGTCTGCCCCGTTGGCGAATGATTGCCCACAAAACTGGTTGTGCAGGATATAGAAGAGGTGATAATATGTTGGCACAAGGTCCGGGGAGTACGGTGGATTGCACACTGTCTTCCACCAAGTGGCTATATGGTATCCCACACCACGCACGCCACAAGTGTAGGACACCCTTGTGATTCACTATTTCTGGCTCCTTCTGCTGCAATACCTATTACACATGTTCCAATTGCTGCAAGTACAGATCAGTAGTGATAGTTTGGCCCGGCTGTATCAGATCATACTGCTTGGCGACTAGTCCACCAGATACAAAGCATGATTTTGAGTGGGTGTAGAGGTGGTCTTGTGGTGTGAAGTATAGGGTTCCCCGGTGACAACTATTGTTTGGCACGCTTCGGAGTCTCACTTTTCGTCACTGGCGAGCACTCGATCGAATATGTGAGTGTGTAGCGCTGCCGAGATAGCGACGACAAACATTCTGTCATTCGTTGTTAAATGTTGGCTTCGGACACTTACTCAACTTGTACGCTTTCCCTACGCGGCGCAGATGAAGTCTGATTGTTTCATCAGAAACCTGAGTGTAAGACAAGCTCACCATACCTTTGGCTGCTGTCCTGCTCAATAGCCGCCTTGCACACTAAAATAAATTTGGCGCTCTCAAAATTAAGTCTCTGATTCCTTGATTTCTGTGTAGATAATAGTATACATTTCGAAACTTTATTGTGGGCGTATTTCTTTACAACAGAAGAACATTCATCGTTGAGAATATTTTTTTCTGTATTGTCTATATTATGCCTTCTCAATAGGCTGCCCGCGGGATACATATTGCCCACATAAATATTTCTGTTGTTCCGCCAACAAAATGAAATCAGACGTGAAAAATCAACAAAATTAATCAATCAAATATTTTTAAAACAATCGAGTTCTCTCTTCTAAATTTTCCGCTTTACTATATTGGTAATTCACGTCGTTGCCACGAAGCGCACTGTGAGCATTTATAATCCAAGATCTGCTAGAGCTAGGTGGCAGTGCCGTCGCTTTGTGAAATATCGGTGATAATATTATACTGTATAACCCACTCGCGTCTAAAGCGAGCGCACGTGGAAACAATGTATCTGTGCAAGTCGCGTGTGCAATAACAATAAAAAAAAGAAAACACCGGACCTGACTTACCTAACCTCCAAGTGTCCTTGGTCACTACTTTTATTAAATTTCCTAATGCGTATATACATCAAAAATTAAAAAACTTAATTTTCTTGAAAAAAAATTTTTTTAAGGTAACAACGCCAGGGTTTGATCCCGGTACCTCTCGATCAGCTTGCCAATTCACTCACCACCAGGCCAAGTTGCCAGTTGCGGAGTGAACGCTTTTCGGTTGTGTGTACTAATAGCTCAAGGAATTCTGTTCTTTTTCAAGGAGTTGTGCGCCTGCGCGACAGTAGGCGGAGCTTTGGAAACATGTGCTTCTCTGAGACGCTAATTATAACCCTATTGCTATAATGTAATTATTGTAGGGTTTTCCTTCTTTATCAACTTGAAGGATGTTTAGAGACCCATTAGCATGTGAATTATTCAAACCAGTTACTGCTACTAGGGGGGAGGGGGGTAACAATAACTGGTATGCATTTTTCAGTGCCCATTTATTTGGTATGCAGGCAAATAATTAGCGGTTTTTATTAAAAAAATGTTTCAAATTCTCTGTTTTGCAAATAGGATCACTAGCATCTTCACGTAGGACGTTGCTTCACAGGAACAAATATTTGTAGGAGTGCCAATTACTGGACTCAGTCGTGCCAATAACTGGTGCACGTCTTCAGGTCTCGAAAATGTCTAGTGAACGTGAGTGCCAATAACTGGCCATGAAGGGCCCACAACTAGTTAGAGGGTGCCAACAATAGGTCATTTTGCTGTTTTGAAGATAAAAAATAATTTAAAAATTGCATGTTCTTCATTTTTGTTTTTTAGTGTAAAATTAATTTCAGGAAAGATCTAAAAGTTTACTGTTAAACATGAACAGAAAAATAAATCAGTAATAGATTTGTACTTTAAGTTTTAAAACGACCCTGGTCTAAAAGTGCCAAAG
This sequence comes from Lepisma saccharinum, assembly GCA_022664845.1. Taxonomy (NCBI): domain Eukaryota; kingdom Metazoa; phylum Arthropoda; class Insecta; order Zygentoma; family Lepismatidae; genus Lepisma; species Lepisma saccharinum. The sequence continues at coordinate 9,087 of JAGDQP010063510.1, forward strand.
TCGGGACGTTTACCCTATATTTAATAAATGAAATCATACAAGGAAAATGACCCCCATCCCCCACAAAAAAAATATAAGTCTAATGTGAATATGAGTGTGGGGGTAAGTATTTTTGATGGTATATATAAATTAAAATAAGGAAGAACTCAGGCGTTGAGAAACGATTACCTATTTCCATTCGGAAAAGTACCGAAAAATGGACTTATTGCACTTAGAGCTGAAACCAGGTCAAGTCACTTTTGGTCAGATCAGATTGACTCCGTATCCCGGTCTTGATCCAAACGACGAGACTGACTTTGTGATCGGTGACCTTGTGAGGATAGAATCTTGACCCAATTTACCCAGTGACTCAATTTTGAGCCGGTGAATCTGAATAGACTATATTTCATCTAGTGTTGTTCCTGTGGGTTGAACTAATCTATATTTTCATTTGTAAGTTTAGACATTTTTTCAAAATAGTCTTTCCGAGGGGAAGTTATTTACACACCTACGGGAGTATTTTTCTTCTTTCCGGGGATGTGAAACTTTCCATATGTTATTACTATTATTAGGAACTTTTTGGCGTCGTATTCTTGGTCTTCTAGGTAGGGGGGGGGGACATATTCACGATCACCCTTGAAAGAAAACAGTGCAGTGTATGCACCAGTGTATAATAGTGCAACAGTGTGTAATTGTAATAATGAAAGAAGTAAACAACCCACCTGCTTTCCCTCCAGGTCACCGGGTCCCAAGCATAGGCCCGGTGACTCGGGGAACAAAACATAGTTTTTAATTATTTGTTTGCCTTCGAACAGTGTTTGTTTCAACCGTTACCAGGACCGGAGACGTTACCACAGGAACACGAAAAATACGACGCCAAAATTCGAAGTTAATTGTTTTTCAGACCGGCTAAATCGGGTAACCAGGTCAATCCAGTCATTCGAGTTACGTATCGGATCGGTCGTGTCACTGGATAACCAAAAGTGACCCGTTCCACATCTGGTTACAGTAACATAGGACGGGACCAAAGACTAATGATACCAAAGGCTTCAAAGGCAATGCTCATCTATAACGCTGTTAGGGTCCGTTCTACAATCGACCGCTAAACTTCTAATCAGCGCTAAGTTGAAGCCAACTCTCATTGGCCAAAATCAGACTTGGCCTCAACTTGGCGCTGACTACAAGTTTAGCGGTCGATTATAGAACTGACCCTTAAAGAATTCTTGCTTCAGAACATTCATAAATGTTCGTTTTGTAGTTGACAATTTGGTTTACTTACCGCAAGGACATGTGATAAAAGATGTTCGAAGCTTTTATCGTTAAACTGTCTCCAGTTCTATCGTTCAAAAAAAAAAATGTTTCCCACCCAAATAAAATTATCCAATAAAACCGGAATTCAATACACAGCTATGTCCCTAGGCACGATTGCATATAATCGTATTTGAACGATAATACACGACAATGAATTCCACTAAAGTGCTTGGGAATCGATATCTCCATATCCAATTGAAAGTACTGACGCTCGTTGTGAATATTAGGCTCAGCGTGTTTGTTGGGTAGAAAAATGTGTGTAAGATACGAGCTTCGGCGACTCATTAGTAATTACTACGAACAACTGTCAGACTTTAAGGGAATTGTATTGTTGGATTGCTGGAAAGAAGACAATATTTTCGTTGAATTGCCAGCTATTTCTACCGATAGGGATTAACTAAGGCTAAGTTGGGAACAGTAAGCATTCATGAGCCGGAAAATCTCAGATCAACTCAGACAGGAGAAAGAATATAGTTTAATAATCAGACGAGCATGATCAGTTTCATGGGTTGGTTCACTTATTCTATAGAGATAAACAAATAGTATTAAACTCTAGAAAACTTAGAATCATCCGCTACAATTGGGAGG
>JAGDQP010063511.1:0-11713 GCA_022664845.1 Lepisma saccharinum
TGATGGAAATATCATGATATCTATCAAATACAATATCTACTCTAGAAGAATTGGTGCTTAATTCCTGGAAAACTTTCTCTGCATATCTGTCTGCATACTCCCTAAATGAAGAGCATCCTGGAATTCTTCCCAAGGCTTGCACGAGTTATTGTCCATCTATGACAGTGCATGTTAACTCATCACTAGATGGTGGAGATGATGTCACTACCCTAGCTGCCAAGATATGAATGAGTTCGGACTTGCTGCATGTCATACAAAGATCTCCCTTGGAATCAGCAATAGACAATGGAATAGGAGAAAGCTCGTGTTTTCGAGAATAGATTGAAGGTTTATTTCTCGTCCTGATTCTGTAGCAACCAGCAATCTATGAAAAATGTCTACATTCTTTTTGACTAATTTTACTTTTTCTTCTTTAGCCTGTTGAACTCTGTCACTAATATTCTCCAATGTCAACGTCTTGATGTGTTTCAAAGGATCATGAAACTTCTGAGGTATAGTTATCAATCGGTCCTAAACAAAATTGTTAATCACATCAGTTCCTCTTTTGTGTGCCGACAATAAAGACTCTGTAATATGAGGTGGGGCTAAATCATGTGTCGATATAGACATAATATTTTCTTGATTTACAGTGAAAACACCAAATTTCTCAAATTGACGTACAACCTTTAAAACGTCCCGTTCATCTCTTTTGCATCTAGATTTTGAAAGGTCTTTGGATTCTGACAAACAATATTCATCATCCATCACTCCAAGACCAAACATATCATATGTCTCCTGCACGATACGACTGCGTTCGTTTACTGTTATACACCACCTTTCTCTTGCGGAATCGTTCCGGGTTATTCTAATCAACCCACCTGCAACTTTACTTACACGGTTAATATGTTCTAGTGCATGGTCAGTTGATATTCTGTTGAAAGCCTTGTGTGATTTCTTAACTGTAAAATTACCAGCACAAAATTGCTCAAATACATATGGATGAGTCTCAGGTAACAGTTTCATATCAGCTAAGTAGATAGTTCTCCAACGGACATAATTGTGATGGTTGTAGACAGCAAATCAATGAAGCATCTTCGTAAATGATGATATGTGAAGTTCCCAGTTCCCTTCTCTTTCTGCTCTAATGAATTGAAGTAATATTTCCACCATACTCATATACTGTCGCCAGGATTTTGCGGTTGGGGAAATTTGAGCGTCAAACTGTTTTAGTATTGATTAGACATTCATTTCTTCTAACAAGTCTGTAAATTGTTGCACAAAATAACTTATCTTCTTCTCGCAATCTTCTATATCTATGGAGTCCAGTGATTAATCTTCATACTAACTCATGTTGTTGTTCATGTGAGAGCAAACATTATGAACTGCTTGTTCTATTTAATCTAATGGTACTTGTATTTCTTCATTGGTCGCCCATTCCATAATATGTTGCCATACAATTCTTTGCAGGGCACGGATAGAACGATTGTAAGATTTTCCAGCTAAGATATTTGTAGCTACCTTTGCTCCAAACACGCCACTTTGATACCAGACTTCAGTAAGACCTGGCCCTGCCATGTGCTCTCCAAGTTTGATCACAAGGTTTCTGCAGGCATCACTATGTACCCATGCTAGTGATTTTGCTTTGCAGTAAAGATTTCATCAAATATTAACACAGTTGGGTGTCCAGGATTGAGTTTGTTTGATATTTTCAGGCATTGTTGGATTACAGTCCACAGAGTATTTTCTTCATGAGCAGCAGCATTGAAAATTGGCATACATCCCACAGTTGTTAAACCATTTTTGGCCCGATATAGAAGACAAAGCATTGAATCCGGTCCATGAAGGAATCTCCTAAGTGTTTCGATCACTCATTCTGCTAAGTACCCAGGCAATGTCTTGTGCAAGTGCCTTGTCAGCTTCCGCACTTTCTTTGTGTATGAACCGATCTGACTTCAGTACTCCAGATGAATATACAGGAATTGGTCGAACCTGTCCCTTATAAGGTGCTTCTATTACTTTGTTAGGAAGTATGTTAGGAATTTGGAAAGTTTTATTCATAACTACCTTAAGTTCCTCGTGTTGTTCATTTTCTGCAACAACTGAGAACTTGACTTGGTATGCTACCTTCTGCGTTGCATGGAAAGTTACCGTACCATCAAGAGTCTCTTCAATAATATCAATATTATCTGCTGCGAAGTGAACAAAATTGCCTGCTTGAAGATTGGAGGGAATTCCTACATTTCCATTGAGAACAAAGTTTTTGCATTCTTTTTGTGCTAATGTTGTGTCGATGCACCGAACCTGATCGTAGCTAATAGTATTTCCAGCTTTATGCATTAGATCAACAAGCGACTTTGATCTAGTAGCTTGATGGACTGCCATATCAAGGCCAATGTGTTTTGTAGTTAATATGTGACCTTTTGAAATAGCATACACTATGTCTTGACACAGGCTGACACATTTATTTCATCTTTGGTGTTTGTAGTATCTTCATCCCATGCATCATCTGTAAGAAGGGTATGAACAAACATGTAAAGAGCTTCAGGAATCACTTTCTTGGCTAGATCCTCACTAACATGGGCACAGTTACGATATGTTGGTAATGCTTTTTTTTTACCTCTGTTCTGATCTTTTTTGCACAATGATATAAAGTGAGCACGATCTCTGAATCGCAATTGGTCGAATGTGCTAGTCTTATATCCTCTTCAGCTGTAGTTTCTTCATGTGTAACCAATGTTTGTTTGAGATTCTGTATTGCAGATTTTCCATCTCTTGGTGAGAAGATGAGTTATGGATCATGCGGATCAAGCTGAGATACAAAGTCAATCTCACCTGGCATAAGTTTCAGCAATTTCTCTTTGAAGCGATGTTTTGAGTTTTTGTACATCCCTACTGTAATACCTTCTTTTGCCATCAGATCCTCATAGTATTTCCACACATTCAATAAATCATATATTTGTTCTCTTGCGATTCCTGCACGAAGAGAATCGACGACGTTGGAAAGACAAGTTTCCTGTGGATTGTTTAAGACATCACTAGTTTGGTACTCTCTGCTTTTCTTCACGTACCATGGAAGATGGTATCTTGCGTCACCTGCGATCAAATCAAACATTACTGATAATCGACAATTTCATTTGTCATTGCGAAATAGCAAGAGTTTCATCTCTTCTTGCTATTTCGAGTATTCTATCCGACATGGGTTTGGTCAGAACAATTTTTGTTGGTTTCCGTGTGTCAGTTTGACAGAACACACAAAAATATTTGTTAAACGGTTGAACATAGCGACAAGTAATTGGCTGCACGTCTTCTGGTACATGTGTCTGTTTCGAGGTAGCAGGTGTTAGTGGTGTTTCAAGACATTTTTCAAACTTACTCTGTAATCTCATGATATTAGTTTTGTTGGTTATGTCAGAATAGCAGCGACGGTGGTAAAAAATATCAGTTTTATTCCACTGTGCTTCTAAGTCAATTTCTTCCAGTCTGTCCAAAATATCTACATTTTTCTGATCATGGTACTTGATACGATCCTTTACAGCCTCTTTCAGTTTCAAGACACCTTCTTCCCCAAGCTTGCTAAGACCATCACATATTTCAATTTGGCAAATGACACACCTCTTCCAGTTCAGAGTTGTATGAGCTCGTTTTCTAGAAGATAAGACAATAGTTGGTTCCATCTTCAATTAAGAATATTAAATCTGAAAAGAAAAGAAAACATAAAGAACTTGAGTATTTTTTTTTAAATAAATATATAATCGTAAAGAACGAACTCTGTATCGAAAACTGTAAACTCTGTATCTGCTCTCATCTGAGTCACTGCTTTAATGCATACGATTATCACACCGTGTTGTAGTAGCGATTTCAGAGAAAAAGCTTATATTTGAAATTGAGTCTGTAGTGCAACATGTGAGGGTTTTAAGGGTCCTACATGCAGCGAAATTAAACTTCCGCTAATTTGACAGTTTCCTGTAATATCTTCAAAACAAATAGAAGTAGCCCTAATCAAAAAGTGAAAACACAGTGCACTAGACATTATTATTTTCCATGTGATACCGTCATCACAAGTCACCTATCTGCTTTCGCCTTGCAACTATTTATATATTTGGCATTTATTTGCGGGACTATAAATAGCTTCACAGTGAAAGCAGATACGTATGTGACTTGTGATGGCGGTATCACATGCAAAATAATAATGTCTAGTGCACTATGTTTTCACTTTTCGATTCCCCTATTTGTTTTGAAGATCTTAAAGAAAATCCGTAAATTAGCTGTGGTTTAATTTCGCTGCATGGAGGCCCCTTAGCTGAGTGCATAATTGTAAATTGATAAACAAATATTCATAATCTTGTTTCACATGCTTTTGGCTTCATTTTAAACATCTTCATTGAATTTTGCATCCCTTTGAACATACTGTTTGATATCAAACTTGACTAGGTTTATAAATTAAAATATGGCGGCCATTTTGAAAATTCGTGGCCGCCATGTTGAAATGCTTCCTAATATCACCTTTAAAATAATATTCGTAACTTATACAACTTTATATCTTACAAAAATATACCAAATATGCATATATTGGACGCCTTTCATATATATTTACAGATAAAATAGTTTACTTCTGACAACAACCGTCACTTTACAAGATGGCGGCTCCTGGGATAATTTTAGAAATTCAAGAATGCCAACAAGCCGTTTCATGGTCCCTAGGGACCCATATATCAAAATATATTAGTTGCCACGTGGTAACATGTTGTACTCCCTAACTCAATTTCTACACCTTTTTTTTTTTTAGAAAACGCCGCCAGTCTAAAAGTAATGGAGCGGAAACACTTAAGAAATTGGAATCTTTTGAATTTGTTTTATGTGAAGAAGTTCTGCGCCATCACTGTTCACGGTCTCCAAGCACTTTCAGAAGTTTTATTTTCGCATGTTTCATTTTTTTTTTTTGCCATTTATGTTTTTGTATGTTACATAAATTATGCTGAATAAATCAAATAAACGCATTTTAACCTAAACTCTGTATTTATTTACATCACATGAAAAGACAAACAATGAACGTGTTGAACCTATAAATATGTAGTATAGTAAAATTATAGTATGCTAGGCCTATATCTATTTAAGGATTATTTTTTTTCCACGAGCTCTAACATTTGCAAACTTTTCAATACTGAGAATTGAAATGTTGAATAGCCTTTGTTACGTGGATGAATTTTAAAATATTTCCTGATGAGACTCAGTTTTGAGAAAGATCGGTCAGCAAAAACAACTGTGACAGGAAGGATACGAAATAATATACAGGCTGTCCCGGAAAACTTGATTAATAATTGTTGTGTAATAAATTGTTTTCCAGATTCCCAATAATGATTATAACAACACTTTCTCCTGTTAGAAAGATTCTCAGAAGTAGAGGTAATGTTGCCACCTTCTGATGAATAAATTACGGGACAATAGTCAAAAAATACGGGATAATACCAACGAATACGAGGGAAATCTGAAATAACCTAAATTGAAAGTAACTAGTTAGGTCCTGTACTACAATATAACTTACCCGCACAATTTTAAAAGGCTCTTCCTCACACTCCAAAAACACAGGTGGGTGGAACATTGATATACCAATTTTCCAACCACAGTTCCCGTTAGTATCGGTTATTAAGTAGAGCCGGGTTTCTTAACCTGGGGGTCGCGGGTGAAAGTGATAAAAATAATTTAGCTAGGATTTTGTAGGTTTAAACTAATAAATTTAAAAGAAAGTATTTTATTTCGCTTGTCGTTTTTAATAATTACTAAAGATAATGTTGTTTGCTGAATAGTTTTGGATAATATAAATAGGATATTTATTATAAATATAGGAAATAAACTGTTATGTTTTGAAATGAAAAGCAAATATTACACAAAATAAAATAATTGTGGGTCGCCGGCTAGAAAGCATAGTGAAAGGTGGTCGCCAGCTAGAAGGCATGGTGAAACGGGGTCGCAGGATGAAAAAGGTTGAGAAACGCCGAACTAGAGCAAAGAGAAAGCACCAGTATTATGCCATCAAGTTGGGTCTGGTGATATGGATAGAGTCTGCTCGCCAGTCTGCATAGTAAACAACTGAAAAATAGTCCGTCACGGTTTATTGATCTATTGAGAATATGTGTGAATTTACTACTCAAAATACTGGACAACAACTTATAATACGGGACCTCTCGTATTATACGGGCCGGATGGTAACCCTAGTTAGCAACTGTCTTGGTAGATCATTACACTGTTAAAAATGGATTACTTAAAAATGAGTAAATTTTCCTATTTAAAATATTTTGAAGAAAAATATTTTAAAATTAAGTAAATTGTACTCGAAATTTGAATGTTGGATCAAAAGTGACCAAACTAATACGTTTCAAAAATGAGCATGCTTATGTATTAAAATTTGAGCTACTGGATTTGAGTATATTGACAGTGAACAAACGTCACTGCAGTGAACAGGTTAGTGGCGCGGGCGGGCTGGTGTGTTGAGAACAAAGTTGAGAAAGAAGGTTAAAAAAGTATAATGAATGAAGTACTAAGACAGATAGGATTCGAAAAATATATAAACGAATTCGAAAGTAAGTAACAAGTGCATTTTAAGTACATTGTTTCCAAAAAAAAGGGGGGGGTTCTATAGTAGTGAAGGATCAATTTTAAGAAATTTACAGGATGAATTGAGAGAATTGAGTGTTCGTTTCTTAGTAAGTGGTAGCGAAACAGTAATGTGGGTAACATTAGAAATGAAGTCATTTCTATAGTAGTGACGGATAAAATCAAAATCACTCAAAAGATACACTGCCGGCACCCCCGTGTTCATGGAGGGGTATGTATTATTAATCGTGCAGTTATAGTTTTACGACGCCAGAAAACTACTTGACATTTTTCGTTCGGATTTTCTCTGTTCTTCTTTATTTAACTTCCGAAAGCTAAATTTCTGGGCGCTCGGAGGTTAGGTAAGGTCAGGTGCGGGGTTTTGTTTCTTGCATACTTGACTACAAGAGGTTACCACTGTTTCCCGCTAATTTGCAACCGCAAGGCAGTCGTATTCATAGCGTTGCGATCGGTTTTGATATCGTCTTTTGCTTACAATGGCTGAACCTTGCACTTTTAAGTGGGTAAGAAACCTTCGTTATTTACAGTAATTAGGCATTTTAGACAAGCAGCGCCGCGCCAATTTTACATAAGACACCTTCCTTTACTTACCTACGAACCCCATTTCTTCTGTAAATGTTCCATTTTTTTGGCGACGTAAAACTATAACAGCATTTGTTTTCTTGCACTTTTCGTAGATTATCTTAGGGACCATACGAGCATGGAGGTTAGGTAAGGTTATGTATCTTTACAAAATATATTTTCATATATTTATTACTAATAATTGCTTCCTTGCATTTTTTGTCAATTACCTTAAATTAGTGAACATACGAACGGGGAGGTTAGGTAAGGTTTGGTTTGGCGCGGTAATTTATCTTTACTCTCTTTGTTCTTGACGGAAATTCCGTTCAAAATTTACACAGTATGCTCATAATGCACAAACAAACGCTTTTTAAACACTGCCACATTATTATTCAATTTTAATGTTACCGACATTACAATTTTTCTCCCACGTACTCAGAAACATCACATAATTATCTCAATTCATCCTGTAAATTTCTAAAAATTGGTCCGTCACTACTATAGTTAACCCGAAATGAATAATAATGTTGCAGTGATTTTTTAAGACGCACTGCATGTGGTGACGAAAAGGACTACTTGGCGTAGAGTTACAGTTGTTGTCATGTAGATGCACGTAATGCAGTGTTGAAATGGCGCGTGTTTATGATGGTTGACATTTCTTGCGTGAGTTTTATTGAATCGTATAAAAATGACGAGGGAAAGTGCATTTTGAAAGTTATTTAGCAGAGTATTTACGTAAGGAAAGGAAAAGCCCCCGAAACAATTGTACACGGTTTTCAAATAGAAATTGGGATAGTGTATTGAAGGTAAGTGCGAATATGTGTGGAAAAAATATTTTTTAAAGATACATGACCGCACCTAACCTTATCTGACCTCCACGTTCGTATTTTCAGTAATTTAAGATAATTTACAAAAAATTCAAGAAAGGAATGATTAATAATAAATGTGAACATATGACATATATTTTGTAAAGATACATGACTGCATCTAGCCTCCACGTTTGTATGGTCACTAATTTAAAATAATCTACGAAAAGTGCAAGAAAACAGTTGCGTAAACCGCACGCCTCCCATGGACACGAGCAGTGTGTAATGTGTGTGTTTTGAGTGATTTTGTTTTGGTTTTAGTGATTTTATTTTGGTCCGTCACTACTATAGAAATGACCAAAAAAATTTAGGTACCCAATAAAGTAAACTTATACCAGCTCCATGCTCACCATGGGAAGCGTTACATTATCTGCCCCCCCCTTAGATATTACTGACTTCAGGTTAGGTAAAGTTAGGTTAGTTTCCTTTAAAGGTAACAAGTAAAACATTTATGATGTGAGCAATGGTACGGTATTTAGTAACAATTTGGCCCTTGTACTTAGTAAAATACTTGAGTTCACAATGTTACGCATATGGGGGATCAGTTTTCGTAACGCCTGCTCTTACCATCACCTAAAACGAAGATGAAATGAAACTAACCTATGCAGAATTAACTATTCATTTTTAAAATACAAGGGACACGATCACACTGTCAGATACCCATCATGGCGGCTGGTAGGTATTAACGGAACCTATGACAAAACTAATTGAACTTAATCTTACGTAACCTAAAACAGTGTTAATTAACGTAAAACGAACAGCAATTGGGTAATTGTAATGTTTGTTTGGGCTTTAATGTCCAGAACAGCGGGTGGGTTTCTGCCTAATGACCCGTAGCAAAGTACAAACGTATGTATCAACTACTACACCCTTTCCTGATATCCAAGGGTTTATCCTGATAAAACGTGCTAATGTTAAGCAAGGACATTACTGTAGCAGAAGCCCGCTTCCCCTTCTTCATAGGAAAACAAAGAGATGACACTTACTCTTAGTTACGTTTACGCTTGTAGATACTTCTTAAAGTAAGGGAAGGGTAGGTTAAACAGTTTCTTCTTCAGCAATAACCCTTTTTAATATGACCCTTGTACCTGACTCAGCAGGTTTTTATGGGTCGGGCCTACTTGAAAACCTATTTTTTTTTTTTTAAATATCTTACCGAACTATTTCTGAGACGGGACAGGACGTTTGGGCGCAAGACCGTATTATATCATGTATAAAGTAAAAGAAGGTGTTTCCTATCTCATTTATTCATCTGAATAAAAATAAGATTCTTTAATCTTTTACAATTTGTATTTGCTGCAACATCCTTGTAACGTAATGCACTCTTGATGGAGACTACGTGCACACCTTCCGCCATGCAGGAGCCGTATCGCCGCTATTTATGGCACATGTGTCCGTTTCTGCTGACCATTTTAAAATTTTGCGGGTCAGACACACCAATAAAACTTTCACAAACACCTTCTATTGGAACCTAAACTGCAGTGATATAACAATAAAATAATGTAATAATAAGGCATTGTAGAGGCACGCTGCAATATACTCTTGAACTCCATGGCAGAGCTGTAATAGACGAAGTTAATCATTTCTTGAACCTAAATTGTGCGCGTGTTATAACGAGATAATTTTTGCCACCTATTCGTATTAAAATCAGAGTGCGCGTTACACACGCGTAAATATGGTATTTAAAAAATTTGACTCGCACTACTGTTACTCCTTGACATCAAACATTCTGCCATATAAACATCTCACGCTCGAAACTGCGTTAGGAATTTTAACTTCCATGGTTGAGTTAGTATGCTGCGGTAGTCTTACTAAAACTCAATGAAGACATATTTTATAAGTTTAACTTGTACTATAATTCCTGCTGCTGTACAAACACTTCTCGCGCCCAAACGTCATGGGGAACCTTATAGAGTGGGGTAACCTTGAAATTTTTTTGCATGAACATGACATGACTTCCCTGATAGGCCGTAATTATATTTCGCTAATGTTTCTCTTAAACTGGATATTCCTTTTTCGCAGAATAGGATACAAATTGTCGGGTCATTAATTGGTGAACTTTCTTAAAACTGCCATACGAAAGCGAATATTTCTTTCAGAAATAAACTCTTCGGGAGAGCATTTAACATGTCCGGAGCTGGGGGAGTATCATTGAATTTTTCTGGAAGCATGGCATTATATATGTACCCGATGATATAAATGGTGTTCCCGGTGGATGTGTGGTTACGCTCGTCGCCTTGTAATCAAGGGTCCCGCCGTTAGGACGTTATCATCATCCCATGCAAGGCAATGGCAAAATACCATGGGTTCATCTTGCCCTGGGACCTTCGGGCAGAACACTACATCATCATCATGATATAAGTAGTTTTGAGAACATTTTCATGCCGGATGCTTACTTATTTTTCACTATCTTGGGGAGCGTGGAGGGTAAATGAAAATAATTCTGGCTCTCCCGCTCTGTCTTTCTGAAGGTGTAATGTGTCTAAACCAGAACTTGAATTTAATGCAAATTTGGGTTGCCCCAGCAGTTTTTTTTTTAAATTGTAGAAATGTTGGAACTTTTGCTTTAATCTTTTGCACTGAATTTGACTTTATGGCTTTTGGGACACAGGCTGGGAGAGGGAAGGGGGAATGATGTGGAAAGGCAGCGGACCTGGCCTTACAGAAAGTACCGTCCCAACACCATACCTGCTGTAATAATAATAATAACTTGGATTAAGATTCTTCGAACAGTAGACCTCGCGATAAATCTGTGAAAGTTTCATTCAGATTCATCAGTATACATTTATAGAGCTCCCCTTTTTTCATTTTCTGGCTACACCCTTGTCCCTCCCCCCTCCCAACCAATAACCCGGAATCCCCGAAGCATGTTTGCAAAATTTATAAAGCTCTTATAACAGAAAACAGTCCATTAAATTCGTTTTTAATCATAGTTTTCTTCATGTCAGGGTTACCAGCTACCTAAAAAACCAGAAAAGATAGAAGAATGGCAATTTTCGAAGGGTTTTCTGGATTCTCGTTGTAGGCTCAGGTTTAATATGTAGGTACCTTGTGGGTTTGAAGCCGGCACCACAGGGGTATCCTACAACAATTGTAACAAGAAAGAGAATAGGCAAAATAGAACAGACGTTGAGAGCATATGTGGCTTAGGCCCATTGGATAATTTACTTTCTCCAGGGTAGTTGACTGGGGAGAAGGGCCAAATTCCTGTTCTCTACTTTAATATTCCTATCTAAGATGACGCCTCGTGCAATGATCTCAACGCGTGTCCTATTCTGCGTATCCTGCTTCTTCTTTCAATTGCGTACGCCAATTAGACAGTGACTATCAAACGCATTTGAATAAATTTCACTATTTAACGGCCCGGTCACTAGTCACTATATTGGATTTAGGGTAACATTTTTCTCGTGTTGACACCTTTAATCAGCATTCTTGTATTCTGTATAGCAGGATCTATGAATATTTTTTGATACATTATTTGCCACAGTGAAATAAATAACTCTATTAATAATTCTTTTAAAGGAGAGGAAGTTGATGAAGAAGCTCTACATTTGATGAATTTGGAAACTTTGAAAAGTATGATACCCAAAGCCGGACCAAGACTCAAGTTCTACGCAAAATTACAGGAGTATTTCAAGAACTCTTCCCAGAATTCGGACATTGAAAGTGCTACGAACTCATTATCGGAAGAAAAC
>JAGDQP010063512.1:0-11713 GCA_022664845.1 Lepisma saccharinum
AAAATATAGCGTATTTTCTCTTTGCTAGTGTCCATTTTGACGCGCGCTCACACAACACTGAGTCAACTCATCACAACTATCTGAACAGTGTTTGTAGTACGCAATCTCATCGTTTGAACGCCATCTCATTGAACCCGATCGGACTTATACAACGCGAGATACAGATCACTGAAGCCATCTATTGGCAAAATAATGGATTACTTTTTACTACACCAGATATTTCAAAATCTTTAAAAAGGGGGAAATCGTAGAAGTCCATGAAAACAGGGGAATATTCTGACAAGTCCAAGGACTCTAATGAAAAATTAATTGTGTCTTTGATGTTTGTCCTGTATAGCTACAATGGGAATTACAGCCAATTGTTGTTGTCACAGTCATTGTTAGGATTAATTCGGTAGTTTTCAGTTTGCTCTTGGAATGGGAATCGAAAGGATTTCCACCAACTTGTGACTGCATATGAATATAGAAGAGATTGACATTTCTGTTCAAGAAGAAAATATGCCTTCAAAGAAACTTACCAAGAAGGGAATAAAATATGTTGTGTTAGTGATGTCACTAAACGTATAAGGCTGCAATGACATGAAGCAGGAGACCCGCTGTGTGAGTGCATGATGATGATGATGGTTGTTCTGCCCGAAGGCAAGTTCTAACACAAAGGTCCCTGAGCAAGGTGAATATGTGGTAGTTTGGTATTGTCTTTCATCGGATGAAGATGACGTCCTAAGGGAAGGGCCTACAGTTTAACATGGGCTCCGAACCACTTGTATTCCCACCGGGAATCGAACCAGTACCTCTTAATTCTGAGACAGTGAGCCTTACCACTCGCACACGCGTGCCACTATTGTAAGTAGAGACTTCAAATAATGACAGGTGTTTGTAACCTAATAGCAGAAGACTTCAAATCAAGCAATAAGTCATGGATTTGTCAGATTCTTCATCTGTAAAATTTATTTTGATGATAAGAAAACGCATGTATTTTGTATCCCTTAAACAAATCGATATAACTTAAATAATTATGTTTCTCCTTATTACACTTTCCCATTTTAACTGAAAATGAAGAAAATTATATGTTGGAAGTCTTGAAAATTTCATTTAGCCTCCTGGAAGAATAGAGAATATGGACTTATCAGGTTTTTCCCTTGTACTTTTCAATTGGTAAACAATAATATTCCACTTTCTAATGTTAACGCAACAAGGTTTATAGCTCCGTCTTTATGTAAAAAGAAATAATTAAGTGGTTACGTGTGTGGTGCCGTAGCGTTGTAGATACACTGCAAGAGGTGTCTGCGATAATTCAACACTTTTCGGTGTCCCTACGCGATCGTCACTTTTTGTGTTAAATTAACACAATAAACGGTGTTGATTAAGATCATTCGACACTAGATGTGTTATCAAAATTGATGAAACACTGTGATAGGGCTAGTATGACACCCTCCATTGTGTTGAAACATCGAAATCAGTACTGCTGTACCGAACCGCCGTAGTTCAGTGGTAGAATGTTGGCGTAGCATTCGGAAGGTCGTGGGTTCGATCCCAGTGGCCAACCATCCTGACTGAGAGTTTTCCAGAGTTTTCCCTTATTCACACAGCGCAAATGTCGGGATGGTTGGTACATTCAATGCCCTGGCCGACACCTTTCCGAATCCTTTCCCCTCCTTTACCCGGCCTGAGCCTTAGATGCCGAAAGATCAAAAAACAAAATTCAAAATTCAATACCGCTGTGCTGATTTAATACAAAAAAGTTATAGTTGCCCTGGAACACCAAAATATGTAGAATTAACACAGCTATTTTTTGCATTTTAGCATATTGGAATCCAAAATACTAACATGTAGGTTCTATTTCACCTCAGGATTGTTGCACTAACTTCATTACTGACAATGAAATTCGTTGAGAGTAAATACATTTTTCTTTAGTCCCTATTATAAACCACTTTTGTCAACCACACAGAAATATTTTTCTCTATGGGACAGGGAAGTGAAAATAGCAGCCATGTCCTTTGTCTGGGTATCATACCAGTATTAGCCTAGTGCAAAAAAAAAACTTTAAATACCACGGTCAGTAAGGTCGTCTGCGAAACTCTAACCTACGTGTCTCCCGAGTGTCGACTCGAAGTCCACGACCATAACCACCAGATCATGGGTACTGGATATCATTGAAAAATGTAATTAAATGACAACAAATGATACTAAATAATAATGAAGAACGGGTTAGAATAATGTGGAGAAACATTTTTCTGTTGCTTGTTTTGCAATTCCGTTCTGTGTTCTATAAAGTTTAAGGGAAGGTGCTTTAAAAGGTTCAGGAGATAAGATCCGGGAAGATTAAAAAACTGGATTTATGAAATGGCTCCAAATGATTACATGAATAGCATAAAATGATTGAGACATGATGAAGAAGCTACTCTTCTCCGTGCCATTCGCCTTTCAGGAGAGTAATTTCCATTTTTTGTTCTCTTTTTTTACTTATTGTTTCGTGACTTTGGAACCCATTTCCAACAGAGATCAGCGAACAGCGCTATTAAGGCCGCTGGGTAAAGACCTTGAAGCAGACGAACCACACCTGTTGTATGTTGGCTAATGAGCACACGCACCATTTTGCAAAAGGATATGATGAAAAATCACGAAAGAAAGAGAACCGCAATCTTTTTTGTTCCATGTTTTCTCTTGTTTTCTGTTCAATCTCTGGTCTACTTTTGTGATTATTCCTCTCCACTAGATTCTCCTTTGTTTCTGTTAACCAAAGCAAATAAAATCGTTTCTTGTCCTGTGAATAGGTTCCCATATATACAAGGCTGTTGTTCGCTCTTTTTTGACGTCATCCACAAAAATCAGTAAATGCAATTCATCGTCACGAACATACTACACAACGTTGCCAATCAAGAATCGAATATTTTCCTGGATTTCTTAAATGTACTCTGCAAAATTCAAACGCCTTTTTAACGCGTTTTGTGAACATTTTCTCAGAATTTGTTTTAATTTTCTACACCATAAGAGTAAGTAATGTGTTCAAGATGTATAGGTGCTTATGACGTCAGTTTTTAATGTTTTTATGCACCTTCAACTGGGATAACTTTAGCCACTAAAATTTATCTTTTACTGTCATTTCTTGTTATGTGTCATATAAAGTTAAAATGTTTACTTCTCATAAAAATTTTTATATACACTGCAAAAACGGTACCCACAATTTTTGAGAGGCAGTGGCAAACCCAGGGTTGGGTTTAGAGGGGCGGTTCTTTGCCTCCCAGTTCTTGGGAGGGAACAAATTAATGAAAAAAAAAAACGATGGTAAAATATGAATCCCTGACCCGTCACTGATTCTCAAAAATTGTGAGTACATTATACCCCCTATTTTTCAGAGGCAGTGATGGGCACAGGTACACGATATTTCTATTTTACTATCGTTTTTTCTATTAATCTGTTCTCTCCGAAGAACTGGGAGGCAAAGAACCGCCCCTCTAACCCAAACCTGGGTTCGTCACTGCCTCTTAAAAATTGTGAGTACAAAATCGGCATTTTGTACCCACAAGTCAAAGGTACAGTTTTTGCAGTGTACTTTATAATGATGCTAATGATAGTTCTGAATCCATGTGGAAAATAGAATAATTTAAATCTCATATGCTGTAAATATACGAAAAGTTGTTCCGAAATATGGAGTAACTCTGAGCAATATGCTTTACGAACTCATGACGAGAATATTCTGTTTGTAGGGGTAAAATTAAATTTGAATTGTAATTGTTTATGACCTCTAGGCAGCTCAGACTCAGGTCGGAATAGGGTGAGGTTAGGATGTTGGAAGCACTTCAACATTTGTTGGTGTGGCTAAGGAAAAACCTATGGGCGGCCGCTAGGATCATTTCCAAGGCTTTCCAAACGCTAAGACAGCGCTCTACCAACTGAGCTACGGGCGCTCGGTAGACTACATTGGACACATGATAATTAACAGCAGACATTCCCCTTTCAGTTGATGCTTAAACCATGAAAATCGGCTTATATAGAAGAGAATTATTGATAATTTTCCTTTTGCATTGTATACAGTTCAATCATTGGCTACTAACATTAAGATAACATTGTATTGAAAATGAAGAATCCCTGGCGGAAAGGTTGCCACATATGCGTAATCTACGTGTCTACAAATGTCAAATAAGATGTTTACACCTTTCAGAAAAAGTTACCGTTATGTAGCAAAAAAAAAAAAAAACACCACAGGGTATTTAGAGCATATTACAGTAACTTTGTAATCACATATCTCAGCTGCTTTGTTTATATTATATCTAACTTGAAGCAACCAACTAAGCTGACAAATACTCTTTAGGTCTTCAAGTTCAGGAAATAAAAAGACCAAAAGAACTTGAGAAATTATAGCACTGTACATTGCAAATGAAACAGAAGTTCAATACAAATCTAGCATATTTTTAATCTTTCACAGCTAAAATGTAAACTAAATGAACAACACAGATACAAATAATCCAAAGCAACAGTTATAGCTCTTTTCAGTCCAGAATGCAGGTGATCAAGCCGCGAACTAACGTATCAGCAAACACGGACACGGACAACGGACACGCCAGTCTAATGGTGAATGCAGACTGAAGAAATTTCGAGTGAATACAAGACCTGAAGCGTTTTGCTATTCTCCTGCTTAATCGTCCAGCTACGAACGGATAACAACAACAACTATAATAATAATAATAATAATTTGAAAGGCAATACGAACATTATGGTAACTGTTTTGGCCAAAGTGTTGAGAAACTAATAGTGAAAAGAGCATTGAAGTATCTTTTTTCACGAATGCTCCCCTTTCGCGGTCGATTGCTTCGGAGATTAAAGAAAACGAGGAGAGAGAATAGACGCACCACGCAAAATGGCAACGAACTGAAAAAATGGGTATAAAGTAGTGGCATGGCTAGGGTAGCCTTTTGATTTTTTTTTTTTTTTTTTTTTTTTTTTTTTAAATGTGAACAGTTGGTAAGAAAACACGAAGTCAGTTATTATCTGGTTCGGGTTTACCAGGGATTCCGCCAGGATTTTCAGTTTGGGAGGTATACAGTCAAACTTGGGAGGATGTGTGTACAGTTTTCCTCATTTTCTATCGATTTTGACCATAACAAATAAAATAAAATTGGGGGCAAGTATCTCAAAAGACTCTGAAGTTTCTTTCCGGACTTCAACAATTTCAGAATCGATTCTTTCTATATCAGCTTTCGTTTGATTCCAGAACGAACATCCTTAACACCTGCATGAACACTACTGATTTTATCCGTTATAAACTGGATAGTATCCACCCGAGCTTTCAAATCAGCTTGTAACTGCGTCTTAACATTACTTATTTTCTCATCCATAATAGTTTCAATAGTCTCTACTCCGCCAACTCATTTCCTCCCGGGAAGAGTACGTGTTGAGTGCATCAATACCAGGGATTCTGCCATGATTTTTAGTTATGGGGCAAAGTAAAGTCGAAACAAAGTTAGCAGGAGAAAGTTGAATTTTGAAAGACGTAAACCGATTTTTAACAGTAAACATTTTAAAGTTGATGTTTGTGTTTGTCCATTTCGAGGGGTGACACCCCCCATTAGGGTGTCTGGCAAAATCCCTGATCAGAGCTTCTTAGCTGGTGGGTCTAAGAACACGCAGCGTCGGAGTGCTAGGATCTTGAGTGTTTGTATGTACTGAAGCGAACAGAAATGCGTGATAAGCGTGAAATTAGTTTATATTCAGTGCAATAACGAAGAACGTATTTGTTTTAATTTAAATATTTATTATCATGAACGAACAACTGTAGTGTAGGTTGTACCAAGCAACCGTAGCTCAATTAGTAGAGCGTCGGTTAAGCAATCGAAGGGACTTGGGAACGATCTCAGCGGCAGCCCATTCTGACTTTTCCAGCGTTTACCCCTCAGCCACATCAGACAAATGCTGATTCACGCTAGCGTTGGCAGAATAATAACAAAGAAGATTATTGGGATATTAGTCATTATAACCTGTTTACTTGTGACTTTTAGGCATCTCTGATTCTGACTGAGATAGAGATGGGGAGAATTGGAAGGGTAGAGGCCAAGGCCTTAAGGTTCTATCTTGGCATTCGCCTGATGAAACTGAGAGAAACTTTGGAAAACTCAGTGAAGATGATCGACCGCGGGATTTGAATCCGCGTACCTACCTACGAGTCAACTGATTTGGTGTGAGTGTATCACTGTTTATATACATTTTGTCCCGATGGCGTTCTGAGCCTAAGATGCCTAAAATCCATAAATCAATTCAATTCGTGCCCCGATGAAATTCCTAAGGACAACATGTAGCTCTTGTGATGCTTGGGACTCTTTCGTAAGATAGAAGCCATTCCTCAGATGGTAGAGTAAAGGAATTAAAATCTCAGACCAACCATCCTGTTCCGATTTACTCTTTCAATCACTTCCCACGAAACGAATACAAGAATATCGCCGTAATCAAAGCAATATCTCCCTCCTTGCCTATTGCGCATATCGAGAATACAATATTTATTTAATGCTCTGGGGAAGTACGTTGCCAATTTTAGGAGCTATATTATTTCGGGGAATTGCACATTCATAATTTTCAAAGAATTTATTGATTTATTATTAACTTGCTAAACGAGCTTCTAAGGACTGAAAGTCGGTTTTTGGTAAAGTAGGTTCCGAAACACTCCGTTCAATGGACTCCAGTAGGAATTGAACCCGTGACCACGCGCATTGAAAGCGAGCGTGCTAACCTCTCGGCCACTCCGAGTTCTCATTGTCTTTGTTTTAAGGAGATTACACCGTTTCGGAAGTGTATATTACTTCCTCATCCTGTAATTTTTTTTGTATTATTCTTTGTACAATTGAATTGATTAATTTATGACAGTCAGGCATCTAAGACTCAGGCTGGGGAGGGGAGGGGAAATAATAAGGAAGATGTCAGCCAGGTCCTAAGTTGAAGGTGCCTTCCCGACATTTGCCTGGTGTGACGGAGGAAATTAAACATACCTCAGTCAGTATGGTCGGCTGCTGGGATTGAACTTACGACCTCTCGAACGCTTAGCCAACGCTCTACCACCGAGCCACGACAGCTCTTTCGTGATTATACTTTGTGTTTTCTCTCTTCAATTGACGTGAACGGGATTCGAACTCGTCATATTTCGGTTACTAGTACGGCATGCTAACCACTTGAAACATCGTGTAATTACCTTAAAAGAACGACAATGGACAATGTGCGACACAATATGTTACATTAGATATAGACTTCTCACTACCCTTCCAAAACCAATTAGACTAATGTCTGACGTAAGTTGCGTCACGCATCTTCCATTAAAATACGAAAAATAGTCTCTTGCACATTCCTTTCTGTAATAGAAAATAACTAACAGGTATCGCGTCCTACCTTTACACTGTCTTTCATAAAGGCCTTATATAATGTTCGAATCATATTCTGCATTGGAAACACTGCTTCCGGCAACGAGTTGTCCCTGTAAACACGAATGTTTTGGTGATACTAGCGCCATCACAACAAATGCATTCCCAGCTGAAACAAGCTTTACCATTATGATTCAACCAATGTGTACAGAAATATACCGGTACGTTGAACCATTGAAGAAAAAATGATGAAAAGGGTTCTAGTAAAATTATGAAAAACGAATCAACAATATTTTACAAGGTCTGGCTTTCGCATGTTCTACCAAAATAAAAATTATGTATCAGCCTTCCTATTTTGACATCACGGGGTTACACTGTACTTCTGATTGAAAACCATAATTTTAGTTTAAAACTTGCACTTCAGAAACATGATTTTTATTTTGCTATTTGTAGCCATATGAATCAGTAACACCAAGAATCAGTAAATTCACAACTTACATTAGCACAAAAACTCAGACTTGCATCGTTCATGATCCGCCAGAAAAAATGAAGCGTATGCGCGATCAAACGTCTAAGTGACATTTTCAAATAAAAATAAATCACGCGTACATTTTTATATATAACAGGAAAAATATGAGGCATAAAATATTCATACTTTGCACAAAAGCGGACTTTGGTGTAACAGGTCTTCGTGTAAAGTATGAATATTTTATGCCTCATATTTTTCCTGTTATTTATAAAAACGTACTCGTGATTCCTTTTTTATTTGATGTTTGTCACTTAGATGTCTGTTCTCGCATAAGCTTCAAATGTCAAATCCTGATGTGTCAGTTTTGCCCAAAAGTTCCACCGCATCCTACGTTATCCCGGTTGATGTTATACAAATTCGAACTAACTTTGTGCGTGCTGAAGATACTTTCAAATTATAACACAAATGTACCTTTATTTACTGTGTAAGGTAATTATACAATTGTGCTAATACTAGATAAGCTATAGTTGAGCCGGCAAGAGTGGATTTCTGACAGCGTTGCGCGGGCCAGAGGGAAGATCCGCGCTGTTACCAAGCTGTTGGCTAATTATTTATTCTGCTTTCCACACTTGAAAAAGTGCGGGATGTGTTGTCTCAAAAGCAGACGGAGAATATTTACACTTCGTCGTAAGGAAGGGTTGCTTTGCAACATCCTCGCAACGTCAGGCAGTGATTGGGTATTTTCCTACTCACTACCCTTCTGCCTTTGTGGCAGACCAAACTGTCAGCGATCAACTGTCGCCGGCTTCAGTGTAACAATGAAGATATAGAACGAACTTTAACCCAATTATAGTTGAATTTGATTTGAATTTTGTTCAAGGCCTTTAGGCAACTTTTGACTCATGTCGAATTCAATTATAGTTATCGTACACAGTATTAAATTTACAATCTGCTTCCGATTGTAAATCGGAATGATTCACTACTGAAATGATCGTACAAGGCAGTTCACCAAGCTCAGAATACTGAATCCATAACTGCAAAGTTTTTCCTCGTTGTTTAATACGACCAATGGCGTCAAGAAGCTGAATTTTAAATGCACCTACTATTTGGTCCCAGGAATTAAAGTTCCAGGAAGAAAAAAAAGAGTGATTTAAAATGCGCGATACTGTGTTTCCATCTGCTGAGAAGGAACACTCACCAGGTATCAGAGCCTGATTTTGATGAAATACGTATGTAGGTACAGTGCCTACGTAAATCTTCACAGCCAAAATTATAGGTGCTGTTGTCAACAAACAACGTCAGGGGAGCCCGAGAAAGATGGAACGTAGAGAGCAGGTAAATCGAATACAGAGTACGGAAAACGCCTTTGCTTTTATAACCTGTTAAATATATTGAAAATAAACGGCTAATAATGGTTACTGGACAGGAGGTGATACATGCTGGATGGTATGACGACAATGACCGCCATCTTGAAAGCGGCCATCTTGACTATCCTTCAAAATTTTTAAATAGTAAATGGGTCATGTGATGTATCAGTCTGTGCTGGAATGTTCCAAGAAACCCAATGACGAAGTCAATTTTGGCATAACTCTAATTCTGTACGACAAATGACACGTGGAATTGATCTGGAGAATGTCCCCTGGAGAATTTTTGAAATTGGGGCTTCATCTCCCGTTAGGGTATTTAAAACTTTATAGTGCACATCATATTGCGGTCACATGGATCATATTTTCCAACATAACGGTACTTCTCATGTAGCCGTTTGGTTTTCGTTCCTTCAACTGTTTCAACAAAAAATGTTTTTTCATCATTCGGCTCACACATTCTCCAGATCAATTTCACGTGTCATTTTGTCGTACAGGATTAGAGTTATGACAAAACTAACTTCATCATTGGGTGTCTTGGAACATTCCAGCACAGATTGATCTATCACATGACTCATTTACTTTTTAAAGATTTTGAAGGATAGACAAGATAACCGCTTTCAAGATGGCGGTCATTGTCGTCATACCATCCAGCATGTATTACATCCTGTCCAATAACCATTATTAGCCATTTGCTTTCAATATATTTAACAGGTTATAAAAAAAAGGCGTTTTCCGTACTCTGTATTGGATTTACTTGCTCTCTATGTTTCCATCTTTCTTGGGTTCTTCTGTCGTTATTTGCTGACGACAGCACCTATAATTTGGGCTGTGAAGGTTTACCTAGGCACTGTACCTAAATACGACTTTTCATCAAAATCGGGCTCTGCCACCTGGCGAGTGTTCCTTGTGAGCTTCAGCACAGGCTCCCTTTAGCGAAAACGTGGCAAAATCAAATGTTTACATATTTTTGCCCTTTTTCGGCGTCTGTTACAGAAAAACGGTACTTCGTACACAAAACATGCATGGAATCTTTTTTGTGGAGAATTTTATGAGGGTTTTTTGTAATAGAGATTGTTGTCGAAAATCGAGTGGATTTGAGTCATAATTGAGAAAAAAAATCTTAAAAAAACACCAAAAAAGCTGTTTTAGGGGGTGAGAGGGGGACGCGCACCCCCTAGGGGAGGGAACATTTTTATCTCCAACTACTAAACCCCAAGGAGTATTATGGCAAAGTATCAAAACTTTATAAATAATTTTCCCTATTTTTCCTAATTTGGCTGTACTAATATACACAGAGAATTAATTGGCCGTGCTGTGGTGGTGTAATTGTAACATACCTAACCGGCGACTGATAGATCCGAGTTTGAGTCCCGGTCACGGCGACTGTCAATTTTTCTGTGTTAATTTCAACATTTGCCATACACAATGTTATTTGTGAAAAAGTTAATAACATCAGTTCCAGGTAATGTTTTTTTATATAACTAGAAATATGTGAAACAATTTTCATATTGTGCAATGATGCATTTACGTCCTTGTACAGAATATGACAGTTTTGTCTCCTAAATATTTCGAGTTATATGTAAAAGATTGCCTCGAACTTTCTTCATTCGTCAATACCACTTTTATCCCTTGGCTTCTGGATTCTTCAATTAATATTAAATAAAACTTCGAGTTTCTCTGTACATTGAGTAGGATCCCAATCTTTTGTAATTTTTCTGCACCGTATAAAATGGTTTCTTAAAATTGAGAAAAAGAAAAAGCTCTCATCTATGAACCGTGAAACAATTCTCTTAGTAATAAGATATCAGCAGCTTCATTTAATTAAAAATGAGAATGCTGACATCTCATTTCTAAGAAAATTGTTGCTCGGCGCACAGATAAGAACATTATTCTCAATTTAAGAAATCGTTTTTTACTCTATATATATAGTTTGGTAATGTACTGTACACTCTTAACGTTGGAATTTCTTCTGGAAAGATATTTCGTTTTCTAAACTCGGTATTCAGAGAAAATACTTGGTTTTAGCCTTTGTTGTGACCACGAATATAACTTCATCCCGGTATTTGTGTATTGTATGTGAAGTTGGGAGGTTACCACGGCTTCACTTTTCTCGTTTCTGACGTTCGCTTCAGCAACTTGTTCCGACTAATATTTCTCTTCGCAAAAAAGAGCAACAGCTCCTGTCTCCCCAACAGTTCTTCAATATACAACACGAAGATAGATACCTGTGGAGCTTTCTTCGATCTATTCCCTACTTCTAAGATAGAAATGCTGTGTTCTACTCCCTCTGGTGGTGCAATTGCTTTGGTACCATTTTAAAATCTAATCCCCACAAGTAGTAAACACGCAATTCTAAAAAGATACTTTAGAAAACAGAGGAATACATTATTTTACCAAGTGCATTTTTACCTGAGTTTACAGATTAAAATCGAGAACTTGCAACACTTGTGCCGTGAGTTAGAATTCGCTTTAGATTTCCTGTTCCGGCCGTTATTCAGTCACGCCTTTCTCCCTCATTTGTAAGATGACTGTCA
>JAGDQP010063514.1:0-11712 GCA_022664845.1 Lepisma saccharinum
TAGTTAAGACCCGTATCATGTATGTTGGACCGCCAGTTTTTGTTTTTATCCGGATGCACTTGGTGATCACGTGTCCTTCTAGTTTCAGTTCTGCTTCTGCTTCTTCGTCTGAGATAGTGGGTTCTACTCCTCGAACGACAACAGATAATGTTGGCTGTTTACGCGGTGGTGGTGTTTGACGGTTGCTTTTGTTCTCCAGGCGTGCCAAGTTAGCTGTTTTCCCAAAAAATTCAAAGCTGTGTTTGTTTCTGATGGTGTTGGCTAAGTTGTAGTCTGTTGAGTGCAATATGATGCCGTTCCGAGTCGGGATGATTCTACTGATTTTGTCTCGATGTATGTATTTCGTCATTTGTTGCAAGAGAAGCTTTACATTTTGATACTTTTGGTCGTAGTTTGTTAGTATGAATGGATAGCTTGGAGTTTTTTCAGTGGTTGCATTTGAAATGTCCTGGAAGTCTGGTTGGTTGATGTCCATTCGTTTCTCGGAGTCAGAGTCTGAATCACAATAGTATGTGTCTTTTTTGCTGGTGGTGACTGTGGTGATGTGCGTCCTGATCCATGATTTGTCGGTGAACGTGATCGCGAACGTGAAGATGTTGATTGTTGCTCCACGCTGCGTTGCTGTTGTGTTTTTCGTCCTACTAATGTTGAGTATGGAGGTGGACGAGGAACAGTAGGTGGCAATTTATGATGTTGTCCTAGTGGTTGCTGGTCTGACATGTCGGAGGTGTAGGGCCTGAGCCCTGAACCGTTCTAAGAAGCTGATCAATTCGAGGACTGGCAGTTAGTGATAATGAGATATGAAAAGATGATCAGTCTTTGTGCAATGACTGCTTCTCAAAACTAACTTATACCCTCCGACACTGAAAAGATGCCGTCAGGCCCAATGAGGTCGTATATGTAGTGTACTCGCCTGTGCGTATGCTACTCAGGGTCCTCGTTACTACATTAACAAGCCACAGTTAGGCTAGGTTAAGTTATGTAGTAGTTCTTTTGCGTCCTCTTCAAACAAGTTTTTCCTTAAGGCAAAGTGTCCGGCTGGATAGCAAGAATAACCTCGAAACAAACGAATTGCTAGAGAAATGACAAAAATCGGCAGTAGGTCAATAACAGCGATATTATCTTGTAATATTTGCGAAAGAAACAAAACAAATTGCTCGATAAATAAAATATGTTAGTCATCTCAACTTAAGACAGACTTTGGTTCTGCCATCTGTTGTCCACAACAACGAACTTCTTTACTGTCTCGGGGTGAAGTATTTTCTTCCATTCAAAGTAAAGCAATAATGAAATAAGAATTATTAGTTCGACAAATATTATATACTGAGAACTGCCACACACTTTTCTAATAGTGTAAGCTTTTTCCGTATGATTTCGTCCCTCTTCATACTTGGTAAGTCATTAATACTAACACTTTGCAAGGGGATCAATTGCAAACTTTAAACTGCTAAGACCTCGGCTTGCAATCGTGAAACAAAAAACTTTTCACTCTGCTAATGCTGCAAAGTAACAAGTTAAAAGTGAAAAGTTGCAAAGTACGTTGGTGGAATAGGCCCCTGATTACAGTTCTCATTCCGTAGATGTTGATGCCATCCTGCTCTTCATTATTTCCATTGGTGGTGGCAAAAGTGGTTCCTTATTATCAATCCTGTATCAATGACAGTTCCTAGAACATTATGTTTTGGAAAGTAGGGACTGCGGAATAGCTTGTGATTTGTTTTGTATTTTGGTATAAGATCCATACAACTGTTCAGCAAACTAATTGATAAGTAGCATATTACGACTACTTCCTCTACTACTAGTAATATTACTACGTATAATAATCAAATAGCAAAATAATAATAATAAAGCCTCTTTCGCCATGGAATTGTTATCAAAATATTAGTCGTGTGTGAGAGTGTGAGTGACACCGGTTCGAATGTATTGCAAAAATTCAATTCAACTCAATTCAGTTGTTTCCGCTGTTTCGATTGCGATTGTTGTGTTCTCGCAATTTTATGAAGTATTTTTTCAAGAGTGTGAACAACTTACAACCCTGCAACAGGTAATTCAGGGTTTCCACCACATTTCGTAGGGAGGTGTTCATTCAGTAGTAGACCTCAAGGCAGCCATGTTGTTTTTAACGGGAAGTCAGAGCCAGTTTGTTTCGTGGGCGAACAGAATTAACTGAAAGTGAGTTTCCTAACTGCTTACTAAATAAACGAACTTCGTGAAAGTGGTTTCCGAACGCTTCACGAGAAACCGTGATTAACTAATTAAATTCGTTCGGGGTTTGCGAACAGACATCTCTTCATGATTCTGAATTTGATAATATACATATGGCCGCCAGATGGCAGACACATCGGGATTTGAAAGTGGTCAGCACTGCTGTAAGTAATAAAGAAGATTACTCTACAATTTGACATTTTTACGTTTTGACGTTTACTTTTAATTATTGCCCTATATAAATTATCTATCAGATTACAGCCGAGCAAAATTTGCTTCTCTGTTAATTTCAACATCTGCATATAATGTTTGAACCCGAAGATATAAATAAGGAAGCTATGTTTTCGAATTTGCCTACTTAACATTTTCACATATGTTTCTTTTTTTTTTTTTTTTTTTTTTTTTTTTTGATAGGAAGTAGTTGAATTATAACGAAACCTCATAAAAAACAACATCAAGGTTAGTATGTTCTCCTCAGGTTCTGTTACTCCGAAATGCTTTGCACACGGTTCCTGTGGTAATGAGAGTTCGCGTACAGTGGGATTTCAGCAGATTTTTTTGTCAATTGTTTTAAAGACACGGAAATTTAAGGGACTCTTTTTTGTCAGGCAAAAAAACACTGATTTTATTGACATTTCTCTTTGTTTTACACATCTCGGAAGATTCACCACTTAGCAGAGATTTTCTGGTTTTCGCCAACTTTAGTTAATAATTTAGCGAATGTAATGTATGTCAAGGCTCTCACAACTCTTAAACGATAATTGAATTCTTAACAAAGATTTGTGGGCTCTGCCATTATGCCTTCGCCTCTCTGCTCTGGATTCTGACCTTATGAGGTAGTGTAAAGGTGAGTATATAACAAATATCCGGTTGGCATTTCATTACACAATAATTATAAAGGGATAGTAACTTAATTTACAATACTAAAGAGACAGGAATGTACTTTATTTTCCCGAATATAGGGCAATGGACAGAATGCGGGAAATAAATGTTCATAAACAAAATACATTCCTTCATCATAATACTCTAAATTAAAGATTTATAATTATAACAATTACCTATATAATTAGCAATAAAGCCAGGGCCCAATTCGCCCCTAGGCGCCGGCCTAGGGACGCACCTTGAAGGAAT
This sequence comes from Lepisma saccharinum, assembly GCA_022664845.1. Classification (NCBI taxonomy): domain Eukaryota; kingdom Metazoa; phylum Arthropoda; class Insecta; order Zygentoma; family Lepismatidae; genus Lepisma; species Lepisma saccharinum. The sequence goes on from JAGDQP010063514.1 coordinate 3,337, forward strand.
ATTAGAAATTGTTATTCAAAACGCGACTCAAAAAAATTAGTAAAAGATATTTAATAATTATGTAGGGGGAGCGTCAAACACCATCATTCTAAACCCGGCGGACCTTTCGTGCATAATTCACTTCAGGTAATTTAAAGTTAGGTTAATTTACTTTAGAAATGGTAAAACAAACATTAGGTGTTTGTATTACGAATATAAATTACTCCTATTTTAGTCTTTGTACACACCAATAACCATCTTTAGTCAGTGCTATGTATAGAGCATGACTGTTATTTATAATCCTGCCAACGGGCAACAAATATTTTATATTGCAGCCATTTTATATGCATGAATAAGGGTTCATTTACGCTAGAATTCTGTATATGAGTAAATCTAAAGTGTTTATCCTAACCGTAATGGGTAGGTACCGTGGGTTCGAATCGTACTGCCGACCGTTACGACTAAGGTTTTCCAGTTTCGTTCAGTTTCCCCAGACGGTTGTCGGGATGACCTTAACTAGAACACGGCCGCTACCTTATCCCAATCTGATCCAAAGTTTGCTAATGAGCTTAAAAACATTCTAAATATCCTGATCTGACTTTTATGACAATAGAAACACGGATTATAACATTATTTTCTTTAGTTCACAATCGTGGTGTTCTCAAATCATGAAACGTTAATTTAACTCACCTGGAAAACCTGGACCAGGAAGACCAGAAATTTGAGCAGAAAACTGTTGTTGTTTTTTTGTTTTGTTTTTGTTTTATTGAAGATATTATATTTAACTTAAATTTTTCACTTTCACTCAGTAAATATTTAAAATAAACTTTATTGAATATGTAAATTTAAGGTCACAGAGTGAGGCACTTAAAGTAATTATATTTTGTTAGAAGCTGTCTGAATTCTTGCTAAACTTTATTTTAAAAGGGGCAGTCTAGTAACTGTTGAATCCCCGTCACGTTCTAGTTGAGACACCCATGCCGGGACTCGAACCTAACGCCTTCGAGTGGTTGGCCTAACGCCTTAGACCGCACGACTACCCAATCAGCTCTGAGATTTCTTGTGAGTATAGATGTGGCGAGCCCGAGTTTAACCGAGCTAACGTCAGCTGTATTTCTTCTTTCTGATTGATGCCCTGCTTTTCTCCTCATTTCAACTTTCTCTTATCCTCTACTCTAAGCATGCACGTCTTCTTTCATTTTCTAATTGGATTAATGTGTTATTTTGGGTTTTATATTAAATTAAATTTTTAAGTTATCTTAACTTCATTATATATGTTGTTGAATAATTGAATGCAAGCCATTTTAAACACACCGAGGACCCAATTACAAGTATTACGACTCACCTTAAAGTCTCTAATGTCGCCCTCTTGAAATACTTACTTCAATATGAATTGGGAACAGCACTTGCTCAGTACTCAGGCCGTCGCTGAGATGTAATTTAAGTGTAGGTGTATTTTTTGTTAGATTAGATTGGATGTTAAATAATGTGAATACTATGACCAGCCAATTTACTGAGGTACACTTTTTTTAGATTTCCACTTATTTATTCGGGGCTAACACTGATGTGCTTATCTGTACATACAATATTTTCATACGTTTATAATTCTTATACTCGAATAGTAATTTCTTTTAAATATGACCTAAATACATTTTACCTACACATGGCAGATATTAGACACCAGTTCTTCCAATATGGCCTCAGCCGCTCACTTTAAAAGAAGAGAAGACTTTTGTCAGTCAATGGTGACAGCGGAATAATTTTAAAATAGTGGGTTTTACAATTGGATTCAAATATTTCAGTTAATAAATAATACACATCGTTCCATATACTTACATATAAACATTTATTAAATTTCGCATACAATCTAATCTCTAAAAAAAATACAGACATACTTTAATTATATCTGTACGACGGCCTGAAGACGGAGCAAATTCATATCAAAGCAACTGCTTAAGAGGACGACATTAAAAACTTTACTTTAAGGTGAGTCATATTAGTTGAGGTTAAATTCAATTGAATTTGACTTTATTTAAATCGGGTAGTTGATAAAAAAAACCTACATTGTTTGTTTGCAAGAAGAAACATTTTATAAATTAATAATGCATGACGTACATCCATTTGTGTAAATAAAGTAATTTGACATTCCCCATCAAGAAAAATATGCAATACAATGTAACCATGTGAATTAAAATGTGATTCGAAGTTCGGTTTTACATGCACATGAATTAAACTTATTAAATCCATTTTCTTATTTTATTTTATTTTATTTGTTTATTTATTGGTTAGTTTCAACTAAACATGCAGAAAGGTAAATTATATTTCGCTGATTTTTTATCGTCGAAATTTAAAAAAACATCATGATTCTTTTTTTTTTAAGTTTGAAATCCCTGGAAAACATACATTTTAGTACGTAAATATATTTTTCATGTTCCATAATGACTTAAAAAGGTTGTATGTGCGTCTTTTAATTGATAAACATTTTTTTGATTCCAAGAAGATAAATATTATGAAGTAATGACCTGGAAAAAGTAGAAAAAATAGACCTGGAAAACCTAAAAAAAACTTGTATGAACAAAAGACACCCAGCTAAAATAAATACTAGCCTTCAACGATGTGCAGTTTGGGTGGTTGTAGGACACTTTAGAATTTGGGCCACAAAGCATTAGTTTGAAAACAAATATCCCAACAACGAAATAACTTTAATAAAATTACAACAATTTTTAAAGACCTGATCTTTCTGAATGAATTAGAACTAAAAAGTAGAAAATAATTTTGTTTATGGATGATCAAAAAGAAAACCATGGGGCTTGCCAATACAAAAGATGTAAAGTGAGTGTATCTGAGAGCTCGCCCCATGCTTTTCTTTTTAGTCACGTATAAATAAAATTATTTTTTTTAGTACGAGTTGTTTAAGAAAAGCATACTTTAAAAAAGGTTTATTATTTTCTACCTAGTTTTCCTGTATATCTTAAGGAGATAAATATTGACGGAGATGGTGTTTAACATTTTGAGATCTGCTCGCATATTTTTCTTGAAGGTAAATACATTTCTGTTTTATGGACAATAATTAGTAATTGTATGTATTCTCATGGTTTTTATTTATTTTATTTTAAAGTTATTTTTTGCGAATAAAAACTGTTTTGTATTTCCTTCTTGTTCAGAACAACTAGCACTCCTCCACAAAAAGCCTACAGCAGTGGCGAATCCAGAGGTAGTGCGTCCTCTCGTCAAGGGAGAATATACAGGGGTTCAAAAAAAATAAAACGTTTGAAAAAGTGTGAAAATCATATCTAGTATGGTGTGGGGCCTCCTTTTGCGTCCAAAAAGCTTGGATCCGACGTGGAATGGAATGTGGTGTGTGGAATGTTGTACCATTCTTCCTCCAAAACATGCTCCAGTTCCTTAAGGGATTATGGTGGAGGGTCATGAGACCGAACACGCCTTTCCTACACAGACCATAATGGCTCAATGATGTTCAGATCTGGTGATTGTGGGACCCAGGGGAGGTATGATAGCTCCTGGTCATGCTCCTCAAACCATGATTGCACCGTTTTTGCAGCGTGACAGGGTGTCAAATCATCTTGGTAGATGCCATCACCATCCGGGAACAATGTGTGGGCCATGGGTAGAACCTGGTCCCCCAAAATGGCCTCATACGCCTTAGCATTCATCATTCCATGCAGAGCTATGATGGGACCTGCAGAAAACCACGATATCACTGCCCATACTGTAACAGAACCACCCCCATGCTTGACAGTTGGGCGCAGACAGTCTGGATCATAGGCCTGCGATGGTGTTCTCCATACGTAAACACGACCGGTTGTTGGAAACAAGGTGTGGGTCGATTCATCGGAATACATTACGTGTTTCCACTGATCAAGCGTCCACTCCTTGTGGTCCATGCACCACTGGATACGCCGCTTCGCATTTACATCTGCGATCAGGGGTTTGGCGATTGCTGCCCTCCCATGAATTTTCATTTTATGAAGTTCCCGTCGCAGTGTTTTTCATGAAACCGGGTTCTTTAGGCCGGAATTGAGTTCAGACGTAATTTTCATTGCAGTGGTCTGCTTTTTAGCTGCTACAATCCGTTTTAATGCCCTCCTGTCCCTATCGGACAGGATTGTTTTTCGCCCAATGTTGTGCTTTGCAGACGTTGTTTGCCCATGCATTGTGTGTGCCCCCGTGACATTGGACACAGTGCCTGTCGATACCCCCATAATGGTCGCCACTGTTGTCACTGAAGCTCCAACCAGACGGGCACCAACGATCATGCCTCTTTGGAAGTCTGTCAGGTCGCCCATTTTACCGCACCACTTGCACACCACGACACTCACAGGTGAACTGGGTACTGCTGACGGAAGAGGAAGGTCCACATGACACATTGAAAACAAAATACGATGGGCAACCGCAATACGTGGTGCACAGTGGCGGGCGACACTTACGTGTCCTGTATGACGTGTTTTTAGATTTTTTTTGTCCAACCCCGTATATTTTATTCTTTCGTCAATTAATATTTTAAAAAGGCTTAGATTTGTTTACAGACAAATATAACTACCTATAAATATAAATTTTAGGGGATACCTGTATCATACTCCATAATAAAACTTAGCAATATGATTTGGGAAATGATAAATTTATTTTTAAAAAAATCGGGAAGCATCAAAACTGTTCTTAAATTATTCCACCTGTGCTGCCCACTCCCCGTCATCAAAAGCCTGCATCTGCCACTGACCTACAGTAATTTAAGTATAAGCACTCGCTGTAGGGCTTTGTATTATTGAACAGTATTTTGTAAATAACTATATAACTTACTTACTTACTCTATGGCCTACATAACTCGCAAATTCATCGCCGCAGTAACAAACATTCGCCATAGGAGTCCATCCTGGGCACGATCAAGCCAGTTTTCACCACAAACACCTACTTCTCGAAGATCCCATTAAATAGTACCCTCCCAACAATATAAGCAGAGTTAAATAATTATTATCTTATTATTATAATTATTGAATAGCGAGAGGATGAAGAAGAAGAATTTGTCATATTATTACGGTGGAAAGAAGAAAAAGGCGGAACGGGTGAGAGATAGAAAGGGAAACAGAAGGGGGCGCTGGAAGTCATGGGTCTAGGGCGCGTAGATGTACGAATCCGACTCTGAATAGAGCCATACACTTCTTAACACATACACATACTAATACATCTTATTTTGAATTGCATGCATAATATTCGGAGTAGGTTAAAATAGGTTGCTTAACCGTCACTCGTGTTTCTGTAATACCCAGCTCTTTCAAACCCATGAAGGTGATTTTCTTACGTTATTTCTTCATACTAAAGACCTCTAAAAGCGTTCAGAAAGCATTGTATTTAAATATGAAAATTATTTTCTTTCACTGTAATAACTTACAAGGACTAATAACTTACAAAGGAGGGTCACGAAATGTTGTCGCTGAGATCCTAATAAAACATAGTGCATCTGATAGATGATGGTGATATATGGAGAATACCTAAATTTATAGGCGATGGAAAAGGGCATGCGGAGCTAATGGGGGCGATACCTCGTAATACACCAAAGCTAAATAAAGGATATATCCACAGTATTTCAGAATAAAGGACGGGACTTCTGGGAGGCGATTTCTGGCTTCAAAACAAGTATAAAAGTCCCTTTGAACATGGGTGAAATTTCGCTTAGTTTTGGAGATGCAACGTTTCCAACTCTGAGTTCAAAACTTTAAACGTTACCATCTATCATGGCCTAGTGGTCTAAAATATTTTACGGCTCATTTTCAAACACGCTTGCGTTGCTTGCGATTTGGATGATTAGCCAATTAAAACAAATGTTTTATTGCGTGTTCTACGTATTACGTAATAAAACACGTGCTTCAATTGGCTACTCACTTTAATCGCAAGCAAAGCACGCAACGCAAGCGTGCACGTAAATAAGCCCTTACTCCTTCTGTTTTTCGACTATAGTTAGAACAAAGTGCAACAGCACAACTCGTATTGCCCTTGCTCATGTTTTAAAGAAAGATGTAGGACATCCTTGCAGAAGTAAGCGAACACCTTACCCATATGTTTAAAGATTCTCTCAAAATCTTTTAACTGACGTCATCAACGCAATGGAATATGGAAAATCTATTTTGTTCACTTGTTTGGAATGGACCCCTCTGCGTGATTGCTAATTTTCCTTGTCGCAAGAGGCACTGCAATATCATGACGTGCCCTGATTGGTTCCAGTTGTCGCTAGCTATCTGGCAATTTCCAATCTTAGTATAACACTGGTTTCTCCAAAAGGAAACTCTTTGCTACACTACTCAGCCAATTAGAGCGGATTGGTTTACCTTTATACATATACATTAACATATACATTGCTTCTAAGTACATGTAAATACATTTTACATACTCAGGTATTACATATGCCTTAGCCATTTCATATTACCGCTATACAGATGCTTATCAGAATAATGGAAACACCTGAACGAAAGTGCAACTTACCAGATTAATATGGTGTCGGGTCACCTTTCGCCTTCAGAACAGCCTTGATGCGACGTGGGATGGAGGCATAGAGGTCGTGAATGGTAGCAAGTGGAATATTACACCATTCCTCGTGCAGGGCATCGGCCAGTTCTGTGAGAGAGGATGGAGGTGGAAATCGTCGCCGGAGTCGTGTTTCCAAGATGGACCACAGATGTTCAATTATGTTGAGATCTGGGGATTGGGCGGGCCAGGGGAGGTGTTGAACTTCATCCCGATGTTCCTCAAACCACGCTGCAACAACTCCAGCTGTGTGAATGGGTGCATTATCATCCTGGAATATGGCGTCATTGTCCGGGAACAACATCCGGACCATAGGATGCAAGTGGTCTCCTAAAATTGCGACATAATCGTTGGCAGTGATGCGTCCGCGAAGTGTGACCACAGGACCCAATGAAAACCACGATATTGCGGCCCACAGCATCACCGTGCCGCCGCCATGTTTCACAGTTGGGCGGAGACACTGCAGATCATACGCTTCTTTGGGCGTTCTCCACACATAAACACGGCCCGTGGTTTGGAATAGGGTGAATGGTGACTCATCCGACCATACCACACGTTTCCAGTCGTCAACGGTCCAAGTTGCATGGTCGCGGCACCATTTGCGGCGTGCTAAAGCGTTCTGGTCCCTGATGAGAGGTTTGGCCCGTGCAACACGACCCCGTAAGTTCATGTCATGTAATTCGCGGCGGACTGTGATTGTCGAAACAGGTTGGGGGAGGTGCTGATTGAGTTCCTCCGTCACTTGCGCCGCAGTGGCACGACGGTTCCGCGTGACAATGCGCTTTAATACCCGGCGTGCCCTGTCACTGATGCTTTTCTTCCGCCCACTGTTCCGCTTCCCCGATGTGGTTTTCCCGTGTGTTGTGTAGGCCGTCATCACCTTCGACACTGTCCCTGGCGACACAACTAGCCACTGCCGTCACACTCACTCCACATAACCGCGCACCAACAATTTGCCCTCTTTGAAACTCTGAGAGGTCTCCCATTTTACACTACCTCAGTCTGCTGCAGCCACTGCACACTCCTATTCCACGACGCCTGACGTAGTATGGAGACCGACGTAACACACCACCACCAGCAGTCCGGCGCTGCGGTCGCCACGACACCACTGCCAACCCATACATCTGACGTGTTGCCAACTACAGGTGTTTCCATTCTTCTGATAAGAATATGTATATTGTAACAGGAAATATTTATAGTCTCGTTCTGACATTTTACCGAGTTTGAGAAATATTACCACAACTTCTTTCAAGACATATTTTCATGGGAAAGGTAAAATATTAATTGCTTTTATCTACTTATATTCAAGATACAAAATCTCCCGCCATCTAACGTGCTCCAATTAAGCTTGCGATGTTCATCTTGCAGCATCATAACATTCCAGTAAACAAAATCGTCTCAGTGCTTACTCAAAAAAGGTACGACTTGTTAACAACGATTATGTATGTACACAACTGCGATTAGGTTAATTTATCACTAATTAATCCATGTTAGATCGTTAGTATTTAAGTCAGGCTTTGCTAGGTTAGTTTGCGATACAATATTAGTTCGTAATTCAGTTTGTATATTCAATCGCACATACCACAAACTTCAGCTTCGCTGATCACAAAACATGGCTTCAGTTTAGCTGTTGCATCCAGAGGTCTGGCCTACCTATATCAATATATATAAATATATAACACGCTAAATGCGGTAGAAAAAAAACTTACGTGATGGAATATCACGACAGGTGTACAGGAACTTCACAAACACTTTTATATAATGTTATAGAAGTATGTATTATAGTTCCATAACACGATACTTAGAAATAGATTAAATCATTTCTAAAAAAAGAAAATAAATATTGATTACTTACGTACT
>JAGDQP010063515.1:0-11712 GCA_022664845.1 Lepisma saccharinum
ACAAACAACACATATTTCGATTTAATGTTTCCACCCATAAATACAAAAGATTTTAAAATTATATCCAAACATAATAACAACAATAAAAGGCCTCTCTTTATTAAACGAGAAATTACCGTACGATATAACCATCATCAGATTTCAGATGCGACAGTATATGTCAAGAATTTTGTTTGCATTTGTGATACGAATCTTACTGTTCAATGTGTACCCTATGTTTTTGTTTCCATTAGCATTTTAGATTGCAATGGTGATTTACTAAAATTTCCAATGCAAGTCTGGATGTTTACAAAGTGTGAAGATGTCTGTAATATTAATAAAAAGATATTTGTGTATCATAATTTTGCATTTTTAAATGGTCATGTTGCTTTTAGAGTCCACGTTACCCACACGTATACTAGACTTTAATTTTGAAACACAATAAACTATTCCCTAACAAAATAAAAGAATGTTCTTTGGTCTTCAACTAAAATGCAGACCATTCAATTAAATAATCAAAAACCCACTTTCATTAAGCTTTTACATATATAAAAAGTACTATATGCTTTTTGTCAGTCATTCAGTTATTTTATTATGTATTAAATCGAGTAGTCCAAACACTAAAAACAGTTACAATAATTTTCTAATAATTGTACGCAAAGGTTCTATTTCTATAACATTAAACCTACCAAATGCAAATTTTATGTAAATCAAACAAAATGTAATATGTCAACCTGAGCTTAAAGGGTACAAATAATATTCAAAATTAAAACACAGTATTATAAATACTGCATACCTCATCATAATTCTGAAAGCACATAAAAATAAAACACGTAAATATTTCACCTTACTATTTATTTAAAAAAACATCACCACAATATACATTACTTAGGTTTTGTACAATAAAAAAAGGTATTTTCCAATTCACTTAAATGTCTTTTCACGTTCAAGTAGTGTTTTTTCTACAAAAGCTACAGTTTTCTGTTAAGTCTAATTTTCCTTTTAGTCTCACAGTTTGTGTTGAATTTGACTTTGTTTCTAAAGTACTAATCAATACACTGTCACTGCATAAAATTACACAGTTCACATAAAATATTATTATAGTTTCATTCACTAGGTTTTACTTTTGCTTGCAGAATTTCACGCATATTGTCCAAATGGATGTTTACCTGTTCCGCCAAACACCGATGAAAGGGAATAAAGTTAATTCTGGTATATGTCAATGAAACTTACTAAACAGTTCATAAAGCGCGTGAACAGAATCTGGATCCGTCAGTAAGTGCAACACATATTCATTGTTCTCAAATTGTCCACAAGTACACACACTTTTTTCTTCTTCGAACATGTAGTAACACCAGATACACCTAAGATTCTTTTCAATGTCAAAGTCCTTTAGCAATTCTTCCAAACATTCAAAATCTATAAAGTCGGGCCTACACCAACATGGTTCTTTCGTAATCACTTTAGCGTAACGTGATCCCTCCATGGTTTCTCGTGTGTTTACTCTAAGTATTTCTTATAAATTAACTGTCACTAACGTCTTCAAACAAGGCTCACACCTCAACTATGCTGCACTCTTTAGAGCAATAACTTTTCGCATAAAGGTTCCATAGTAAATCCAATCATTATCAGGGCTTAATCCTTCAGAAAAAATAGAACTGTTGGTGTTTAGGTCATCATAACGCAACTTGGGTTCACCCAATGGGAAAATTTCTAACCCATCGTATTTCCTACTTATGTAAACCATATGTAACACAAATACTGTTCATGGTATCGACGTGCTCTTCTTTCAAAACCGAATATCCAATACCTACATGGTACATAAATTCCATCTATACGTATGTACATACGTATAGTCTTTTGCCCTACTGTGCATGCTTGTTATTATGCAAACTACTAAAGCATGCTTTATCCACCATATTGTCTATATTAAGTCTATATTCTATATCTTTCTTTCTTCACACTAAAATCATTCCATATGTTCAGCAAAAATATCTTTAACAAGTAACACTTTCTGAACTTCAGTCGGTTTACGTTCCAGTACATTTCTTAGTACCACTTCAAATATACCAATTGTATAGTCTTTGCAATTATTATGTTTCACTTCATACGCATTATATAAAGCCTTAAAATTAATAGGCTCAAATACACTACACCACATTCGATCATTAAGCAAATGTTCACGTTCTATTTCATTCCAGCCAAATCCCATGCAAGCATGAGCAAATTGATTACCTTCTTGTTGTACACATCCACCACAAATTAGCGGAAAACGAACATAATTTGCAGTTTCCATGGCTTCAAATATACAACTTTCCTCAATTATGTTTCGTTCAAATGCACATATTGCTTTTCTTTCACTTTTCTCTTTCCTATCACGTCCACTATCCATTTCATCACATTCACTTTATTGTTCTGCTAATTTACTAAGAATATTTATGTCTTCCTGCATATCATCATTACTTTGTATTTTGCACACCACATCTTCACTTTTAACTATCGTATCCATTTGCACCGATTCACTTTCCACCTTCTTCTGTTTTGGTAACATGTCTATTTCCATACATGTTGTTGAAGAACAAGAGACCTCCATTCCAGGTTTTTTTCCTATTTACACATAGGGGGTACATGCTGCTAACCGTTGGCTTTAATAGGGATGGACTGTGGTCTTTCTTCCATATCCATTTCACCAAATTCATTCTTCACCTCATTTGATTTTGGGGACATACACATTCTTGAAAAACAGGGAGCCTCCATTCCAAGTTTTGTGCCTGTATTTACAAATTGGGGGTACACATTGGTAACACTAGGTTTTAATAGGGATGGACTGGATTGCCTTTCTTCAAAATCCCTTTCAAGAAATTCACTTTTCGTTAGGGAATGCACACTGTTCTCTAAGGGTACCACATTTAAAGCGTTTTTCATATTCACATTACTTTTCATAAGCAAGGAAGGACTTTGCGATCGGTTTTCAATATTTGATAAAGTTTCAGCAAAACGTTCCACTTCGTTCACTATATTTAAAAAACTGTCACTGGACCAACTATCTTCTTCTCCCGAGAAATCCATTATAAATTAAAGTTTCCTATCATCAGCAAGACACAGCACTGTTCAAAGTACTTAATTTCTTCAATTAAATACACGCAATACTGCACAACATAATCCCGATACAGTCTTTTCAATCTTAAACAGCTTCTGTCTTTTCTTCCAAACTATGGACCAACACCACCAACAAAGATTCTATTCACACTAACTTTAAAACAACCCAAAGATTCATAGGGCTTATACAACAATACTTTTGTGCCCAAACACAGTCATTTTAAAACACTTCTGCGCATCTCACATCTCTAAACCTTTTATTTTTTCTTCTACGTCAGTACTTCTAACCCGTTTTCCTCCTTAAACACACCAAGCAGAACAACCATAAATACAATCCTTTACCCACAAAAGTGCATGCAATTTCTCCAAGTACTCATCATTTCTAATTATTTCTATATATGTACACAAAAACTTTGACAGTGTAATGCTATTATTGGAATGTATCTCTAAAAATATTTCATAAATTTCCTTACAAGTACTATGATACAATAAAGTTTCCCACACAATTTCTCCCTTAGATTCCTTACAAATGTCAATGCAGTTGTGCTGAGCTGTGTCCATAGGAGTATGATTATAGCATCCTATACATGTTAATGGCAATACCGATTTCCAATGGTCTATACTGCTTATTATACAATCAGGACTAACTTTGTTATTACAACATTCAAAACCATCATTATGTACAGTTTCATCAGCACTTAGGTTCGAGTCTTTTGTTGACCATCTTTATAGTTGTTCACTAATCACAACATGTTGTCTCATTATCAGTTGTCCAATAAAACATAAACAAAACAAATGCTTTAAACCACATTTGCACGACTCAAATACCATAAATGTTACATGAATAACGTATTTCTTTAAGTAATTCGCGTTGACAGCAATATCCATCCTTAGATGGGTTCAATAAATATTTTATCTAGCACAAACAACGACGAGTTTTCAAAACTTTTATATTTTCTTAATCTACTAAACATAATGTATCTACATATAAAATTTCAGCTCTTTAGCTTAAATGGTATACAAAATGGTTTTTAGGCGACCATATTTATTTAAGGATGGCGACTTTTCAAAATATTCTTGCATTTTCGTAATTTACTTGTCAAAATACATCTTTATGGTAGATTTCAAATTTCAGGTTTCTATCTTAAGTAATGTGCAAAATGATTCTTTCGTCCACTATATTTGTTTAAAGATGGCGACTTTTCCAAAATATTCTTACATTTTCGTAATTCTTTTGTAGTAATGTATGTTTCTACCAAGTTTCGTGTTTCTAGTCCTATCCTATTAGACTGTGTATTCTTTCAAAAAATCAATTTGTCCGCCATATTTATTTAAAGATGGCGACTTTTGTACAATTTTCTAATATGTTTGTAATTCTTTTGCAGTAGTCAGCGCTTTTACCAAGTTTCGAGTTTCTAGTTCTAGTCGTTTAGGCTGTGTATTCCTTCAACAAATGATTTCGGCGGCCATATCTGTTTAATGGCGAATTTTGTACAATTTTCTAATATGTTTGTAATTCTTTTGCAGTATTCAACGCTTTTACCAAGTTTCAAGTTTCCAGTTCTAGTCGTTTAGGCTGTGTATCCCTTCAACAAATCATTTCGGTGGCCATATTTGTTTAAAGATGGCGACTTATATGTTTGCAATTCTTTTGCAGTAGTCAACGTTTGTACGAAGTTTCAAGTTTCTAGTCCTAACCGCTTAGGCTCTGTATTGTATCAAAAATTTATTTCGGTGGCCATATTTGTTTAAAGATGGCGACTTATAAAGACTTTTCTCATATGTTTTCAATTCTTTTGCAGTAGTCAACGTTTGTACCAAGTTTCAAGTTTCTAGTGCTAGCCGCTTATGCTCTGTATTCTATCAAACATCAATTTGTTCACCATATTTGTTTAAAGATGGTGACTTATAAAAACTTTTCTTATATTTCTTCAATCTGATAATGGCAATACGTCTTCATATAAAATTTCAGTTCTGTAGCTCAAAAGATGTGCAAAGTAGAATTTATGTCGGCCATATTAGTTATAAAATGGTGACTTTTTAAAAATCAAAGGTAAAACAAAAATAAGTGCATTTGCTAGCTTCAAAACCAGTATATACAACATTCACGTTTCGTCGAGGTTTACGCACTGCATCCAAACTTTCTCAAATTTACCCACGCTTTCGGAAGGGTTTCAGTTCGAGTTTAGTCAATATCACATTTTATTCAGTACAATATGTTCTGTTTTTTTCTGTATGCTTTTGTATATCTCAATAACAAATTATATTCAACACTTGCGCAATTAACCAGCACTTTCCTAGCTTCAAAAATCTGTATATTTCACATACAGATGCTTATCAGAATAATGGAAACACGTGTAGTTGGCAACACGTCAGATGTATGGGTTGGCAGTGGTGTCGTGGCGACCGCAGCGCCGGACTGCTGGTGGTGGTGTGTTAGGTCGGTCTCCATACTACGTCAGGCGTCGTGGAACAGGAGTGTGCAGTGGCTGCAGCAGACGGAGGTAGTGTAAAATGGGAGACCTCTCAGAGTTTCAAAGAGGGCAAATTGTTGGTGCGCGGTTATGTGGAGTGAGTGTGACGGCAGTGGCTAGTGTGTTAGGTGTGTCGCCAGGGACAGTGTCGAACTTGATGACGGCCTACACAACACACGGGAAAACCACATCGTGGAAGCGGAACAGTGGGCGGAAGAAAAGCATCAGTGACAGGGCACGCCGGGTATTAAAGCGCATTGTCACGCGGAACCGTCGTGCCACTGCGGCGCAAGTGACGGAGGAACTCAATCAGCACCTCCCCCAACCTGTTTCGATAATCACAGTCCGCCGCGAATTACATGACATGAACTTACGGGGTCTTGTTGCACGGGCCAAACCTCTCATCAGGGACCAGAACGCTTTAGCACACCGCAAATTGTGCCGCGACCATGCAACTTGGACCGTTGACGACTGGAAACGTGTGGTATGGTCGGATGAGTCACCATTCACCCTATTCCAAACCACGGGCCGTGTTTATGTGTGGAGAACGCCCAAAGAAGCGTATGATCTGAAGTGTCTCCGCCCAACTGTGAAACATGGCGGCGGCACGGTGATGCTGTGGGCCGCAATATCATGGTTTTCATTGGGTCCTGTGGTGACACTTCGCGGACGCATCACTGCCAACGATTATGTCGCAATTTTAGGAGACCACTTGCATCCTATGGTCCGTATGTTGTTCCCGGACGATGACGCCATATTCCAGGATGATAATGCACCCATTCACACAGCTGGAGTTGTTGCAGCGTGGTTTGAGGAACATCGGGATGAAGTTCAACACCTCCCCTGGCCCGCCCAATCCCCAGATCTCAACATAATTGAACATCTGTGGTCCATCTTGGAAACACGACTCCGGCGACTATTTCCACCTCCATCCTCTCTCACAGAACTGGCCGATGCCCTGCACGAGGAATGGTGTAATATTCCACTTGCTACCATTCACGACCTCTATGCCTCCATCCCACGTCGCATCAAGGCTGTTCTGAAGGCGAAAGGTGGCCCGACACCATATTAATCTGGTAAGTTGCACTTTCGTTCAGGTGTTTCCATTATTCTGATAAGCATCTGTAAGTTTCAATAAAATACAACAAACGGCTTAGTACGCGTCCAAATGTATATCAGCAGTAACTCAATAAAAGCCTTGCTTCAATTCAAAGGTCCAACTAAAATAAGCGCGTTTCCTAGCTTCAAAAATCCGTATATTCCACATTAGTTTCAATAAGATACAACAAACGGCTTAGTAGACGTCCAAATGTGTGTTAGTTCAAATATATAATTATGTCATAAGGCAACATTCTGCCATCAGCATTATTCCTAAAACAAACAACTAAAGTCTTCACATATGTATTTATCAGTCAGTATTAGTCAAATGTTTCAATACCAGTCCAAATACAATCTTCTGTAACCATCACCACTATACCGCAACAACCTTAAGGTTAAACTTCAACCATTGGATCTGCCGCAATGCAAAATGAAACTGCTACAATACAATAAAATATAACAGTTGAAGTAAGTTAAAAATTAAGCAATGGATCTACCGCAAGGCAACAAAATCTAACAGTTGGAGCAAGTGAAGCTTTAAACATTGGATCTGCCGCAAAGTAACAAAATCTAACAGTTGAAGTAAGTCAAACTTTAAACATTGGATCTGCCGCAATACCATTCTTTTCTTTTAACACAAGTCAGCAACAGAGTTAAATTCATGTCAGTTAATTGTTAATCAAACTAATGTAATTACTAAATATATTTATTTGTGTGCCATATTCAAAGGTACTTAAAGTTTCTTGCATTCATATCAATTATCAAAGATAATAATTTCAATTCTTATTTCGTTTTCAAAATATTCATCTCCATCCGTTCTCCTTCTTTTCTTCAACTAAATTGGCGTTGGGCCGGAGGCATTGACTTTATTAGATCCTCTTGTGGTTTGGCTTACAAATTAAATTTTTTTTTCTTCAACTCTTTTTTCTCCCTTTTTTCAAAACTCATTAATTTTTTCTATATTTTTTTTCTCCGTGCAAGAAGGAACAAGCCTTTAGGGGCAATACGATTTTGTGTTCCTAGCCAGGGAAAGGGGGAGAAACAAAGGTCAAGGGTTGAATTGAATTTTATTTTTTAATTAGCGAGCTGTCAAGTCCGGGAGTAAATTTGTGAAAAACAAGAATAATTAATGATTAAAATATGCAAAGCGCTATTAATCCGTCTGTTGCCACTACTTAGTAGCCCTCAACATCATCTAACAAATTACTAAAATCACTAATTCAATGTAACTAATGCCATTGACCTCTAAGTAACGATACTGGAGTGTCTGATTAGGGTCGAAAGATAGACGCCAGAACAAACATTTAAACTCGTTTGCCCACTTCAAGTCTAATCCAATATGGATGAAATTTTCAGCTCTAACTGAGCTTCTTATCGCTATGCTGCCCTTTTTTTTTAAATTTAAGTCTTAATTGGTGAGTTATTCATACAATAGTACACCGTGCTGTGCAGAAAATACTGCAAATAATGTTTACGTTTAATTCAAGAATTAAGACAAATAGCAAGTCTATAATGGTTTAGACTGGGAGTGGACAAACGAGATCAAGGGTCCTCTCCGCTCCCTGGCTTCAAATTCATGAAATTTTCAATGGCAGCAGTCAGTTTAGTATCGCTTTTAGATAGAGGTCATTCACTAATAATTTTAGCAGGGAACTACAAAAGAACTCTTGTTGATTTTTACAAATCTTGGATCTCGATCTTTTAGAAGTAGAAAAGTGAATTTACTTATACAAATATATTCAATTGCAATTACTTACTTTGACTTGTAACTGTGTGAAAATCGTGTTATAGGTTTCCCGTGTCTTGTTTATGCTTCCCAACACAATACAATCGTTATTACAAGATAATTGCAGATCTAAAATTATATAACTATTGAATTATACTGCAGGCTTAATTTATGTCCTCCATTTTTCCTACTATGTCAAATTTTGGCGGAATTCATGAATGAAGTTAACGTAAACAGTTTATGTGATATGTTTTACTATGAGCTAATTAAAAGAAAACTTTGCAAGTTTAGATCCGAAAAGAAACACGAAAATGTGACGTGGATGCAAGATAATCTATAAGGAGTTCAAGTAGCATGTTTTATTCAGTACCAGCGATATCTATGATTGTTTTTAATGGATGAATTAAACATTAAATGTTAACATACGATCTACAAACATTAGCGTTTGCAAATTTTGATACAAAACCATTTTACATAGTCGTACAGATGTAGACTACGAATTTTAAGAGAAAGAGGTAATTCGAAAAAGGCTTAAAATTTGGCAGAGTTGTCAATTAGGACCTACTTACTAAAATACTGAAGGTCGTCTCGCCATTTTTAATTGTGTACCAACAACCTCGTCACAGAAAAAATATACTTCAGAGAGAAAAAAAGCTTCATAAAAAAAACGTTCTTCGTACAAACGTCTGTGGGATTATAAATTTTAAAAAATCTGTTTGAAATTTTCCGGATTTTTCAATATTTTGAGATATCTTTGACCAGTTTGCTCGTGCAAATTGGTATTTTTTTCAGTTTGATTCACGACTGTTGACTATAAGTTCTACCATCTCTGTGGTACGCTTCTACCCTAAACTGTTAAAATATGTTTTTTCTATATGCCCTTTATCTGGCAACGCACTAGAATAGGAAACACTTATGATTATAATCGAGAATACACATATCTTCATAGAAATTTAAGATTTTATATAATGACAGAAAGGAGCTCTAAAATGGTAATTAACACATTCGTTTATGTTTTCTACACACCTATAGTGCGATCTGTTCGACTCCAACAACACATCGCTGAACACATTAATCCCGTCTGAACACAATTGCATTTTTTTTTACAATTAGTGGTGTATTCTTTATAATTTCGTCATATGGACAATACACACAGCTGTAGCCTAAAACAGTCACACTCCTAAAGGTTGAGGTTCATAATTAACCATTCTGTTGCATGTACGGATGAAGAATGTATCGGACAGGGTGTTAGTTTAGACACCATATTCACATTCACTTGGCGAAGCTGAGGAAAAACTCTGATAAATGTCAATCAGGATGATTAGAACCAGTATTCTTCCCAGTGTAATCAGAGTATTACAGTATTAAAAGAAAAAAGATATGAGGAAGTTCTCCTTTCGCAAACTATTGTAGGTTCTTGAGACCTTTTTTACCAGAAAAGAACTTTACCTCGCCGGTAACTGGGAGATCCAGGTTCACGTCTCAGTTGCGACGGCTGTCAATTTTTCTGTGTTAATTTCAACAAAACTTTGTTCACCTCCATCAAATACTAAAAGATACGACATTTATTTGTAGCAGTTTTAAAAAAATATATATAAAATACAAAAATATGAGAGTAAAATGTAGTGCATAAGAAAATAATTAATCATCTTTATTTAACTCTATGACATTTCGGCTTGTTTCCTACGTTTTGAATGCATATCAGGATCATACTGCTTCACTATAAGCTCTACACCCAGGGACTTAAATTTTGATCGATAAAGATGTAAGATGAATCCATTTAGTTGACTACTTTCATATCCTTTTTTCAACTCTTCATACAATAAAAAAGTTTTAGAACGTCAAGTGGTGTCGCATTCACTCATAACCGTGGGTTCAAAGTGGATTCACATGCTGACACTATGCTTCCTTTAATTTCTTTTCTATGTCAAAAGTAGAGGATGTATTTTTATTTTATTGGTCTTAGGGACTGGAAGTCTCTAGAAGAATAACACATTTCGTTTCAAGCTAGAGAGAATTATTTTAGAAGTAAACAATATTATACATGAGGTAGCCATTTCCAACGAGTCCTTGTCCAAGCGCCATTAATGTTGGGAAATTGACAAAAAATACTTGTTATACACTTCTTATTTAAGCTATAAATATCTTGCAAAGCTGGAGAAGTATTAGTTTACCAATATTTTACCTTCTTGCAAAAGGACATTGAAAAATATAAAAAATAAATGCAACTTTTACTGTTAATTATGATTCTGTCCTTTAATTTCTTAATAATTAAATGATTCTGGAGACGGTTTGGAATTGCAAAATTTTACTAATGTGATAGAAAATGATAAAATGAACTCAACAATGCCAATATCTCAACTTCAATTTTTTTGGACAAGGGCCCGTTTGGAAATCGACTCCTCACAAACACTCCATCGCTATTTGCCAGAAACTGGATACGCTTGTATTAGATTTTTTTTTAAAAAAATGTTTCTACATAAAAAATACAACAATTTCAAGTGTTCCGTTGGTTACTATTCGCAATGGACACTTCGTTTTATCATTATGCAAAATTTGAAACTTTTATGATGGGGGATGTTTTCGTGATTGTGTTCATAACGTTTGCCCAATTGCAATACGTACCAGACAATATCCTCAAAGGAGAAGGAGCAATTATTTTAACACATTGTGGCCAGTGCTCGAAGTAGGGGTACGAGGGGGCACACCATGCTCTTACCTTCTTCATTTTGAATTTGATGTACCCCTACCTTTTTTATTAATGGGAGCTCATTGCCTTAACTTTCAATAATAAGTCGCCGGCATTAGGTACAAGCGTATCCTTACCTTTTCTAGTCCATTTCTACAACAGTTCCCTTACCCTTTCTAACCCACTTCGAGCACTGATTTTGACAAGACATAGAGGCTTCTATAATGGTGAACGAAAATGAAAGATAGAAGACCGCCTTAGATGAGCAAAGTGCTAAAAATATATTGAAACTCCAAAGAAGTACGAAATCCGGGAGCTTAAAAAAATAATGAATAACTTCTTAATTTTTCATTCTACAGATAGAAAATAGCTTGCAGGTAAAAGCTTATTTGCTTTATGAAAACATGCCTGTTTCTAAAAAAAAAAAATCTATATTTGTCACGATTCAGTACCTAGCGGGAGTTTTTTCAAAGAAACGAAAAATGAGTAATTTTGCAAAATGGAGGCTAACACACGGTTTGGATTTCCAGGAACTCTTAGTATTAACAAGTAGGTCTTAACTAAAAATTCTACTGAATTCCAGCTTTGCTCTAAATAGTTAAGTCGATCCAAAAGTCTTTGCGTATCAGTAAAAAAAAAAAAAAAAA
>JAGDQP010063519.1:0-11712 GCA_022664845.1 Lepisma saccharinum
CATCAAACATGCTCTTGAATTGGTTATGAACTTTCTTACCTGAAAGTTTGAACTCTCCTGGCTTGAATTTGTAGGAGCAGCAATGAAATTTCTGGTAACATTGAAAATACATTACACATATACGGAAGTAGTGCTACCATTTTTGTTGGAGATCATTGCTTTACATTATCCTTAAGCACTAACAATAGGCAGCAAGCCTGGATGCATCCTAGTGTCCTTCGTAACAGGATTCAATTGTCTTAATGTTTGGTAAAAAAACGTTCACTATGTTCCTCGCTAATGTGTCAACAATTTTAGGAAAGTGAGATATTGCTTTCTAGGAAATGGACTTCAACGCTCATTCCACAACCCAATCTTCAAAATTCGCCCAACATGTCATTCGCAAGTGCCAGGTAGCTTTCAGCCTTATAGTTCCCCAGAACATTCTTTGCTACATTTTGGAAATCGAGCCAATCTTCTTGTTGCAGAGCCATCATTGTTGCAGTGAAATGCTGGTTCTGCATCAGGGCTCGAATTTGAGGGCCATCAAATATGCCGGTTCGCAGTTTTGCCTTACTCTTGTTTTGAAATTTAATCTACAGGTAATAAAACGCAGCACTGTCGGTGGATAGGGTCACAATAAATTGCTTCATCAAACCAAGTTTTATGTGTAGAGGAGTAGAGGCACTTTGTCTGGGTCAACAAGTGGATCACGTAGTATATTCGTCTCACCTGGAACGGTCTGTGTTCTTGTCGGACACCCTTTCCTCTCTGGGTTCTCGGACGTACAATTTGTGAATTATATCGCATTTTGTTTCGAGCATGCTTCGTTTCTTCATAACGTCACTAAACTTATATGTATATATGATCATTTCCTCGAAAGAAAATGATCGCATACCAGTGTAATAATTATTTTGATGGATGACAAACCAACTTTTGGGAGATTTAAAATGTCTAGATGGAGATTTAAAACACTAACTGTGACCAATTTACAACATTTGGATGAGGTTCACAGCTAACCACGACTTAAAAATGCATTTACTTTTATATCTTGGAAATGTATTTAAACTAAAATATACAGATTAAATCAACTGGCATCAATTCTAAATGTAAGGCAAGCGAAAAATGCTAATAGAGCCATTACACCTTCTTGACTGATAAAATATAACAATCTAACTAAATAATTTCATTTGATCCACAAGTATTTGTAATTAAGAAGCCTTTGGAATTCTGATAAAACAGTAATATAAATTTCGATAACCAAAAATTATGGCCAACTTTTGTAGAAGAGATAATCGACTCTTTTGTTCGCACTAAATTGGTCAGTGGTCAAGGCTAGATTCAATATTATAAAATGGTATTGCATTTTACCTTGACATTTCTTAAAACGTTCATGCTTTCGCGAAAATTTCTTTGAAAGCGTGGAAGGTTGTGAGAGTTAAGCAAAGTAGATTGTGAGGCTTGGGAAAGTCAGTTTAGCGATTTTTTGTTGACTCTAAATATGTGGTTATTAATATCAATTTTTAATAGGATAGTTTCTGAGGGTCTGTTGAATTAGTTTTTTAAAATCTAGACGGTGAGATGTTTGATAGTCCTAGGTTCAGGATTTTTTATATAGTGAAACGGAAGGGTAAGGTTTCGACAAAAGTGCTGTTTTTGGTTTGTTTCATATATCGTTGGATACTATTTTTTTTAAATTGAATTTGGCGTTGAAAGTAAGTGTTTGGTCAGGAATTCAATACAATTGAATGTTTGGTATCTGTAGTTTTGGTATTTACTTAGAGAATATGTTTTGTGTGTGTCTGTTTGTAGAAGATCTGTTTGATATCTGATGGAATTTCATCAAATGAGTTTGCTGATTGGGAAGTTCTATCTGAATTTCGGACTTAATGTTTTCATGTTTTTCACTTTGCTGTGGCACAGAATTTTGAAATATATTCAATGGAATTAATTCTGTTGGGATATTTTGTGAATTTTTCTTATGCGATTATCGGGTTTATTGAGAAATTGTTGTAATATAGATTATTGTTTTGTGATTGAAATTATTCTTGGAAAATATTTTAATTTTCGTTTTTTCTTGGCATAAGTTATTTTCGAGTAAGGTAAAGCGGGATGGTCCGAATTTTGAGCAAGGTAGGAGTTATTGTTCAAGGTTTTGGATCCTGGTTTCAGTTAATCATTTTTAGAGTTGTTAATGATTCATGAACAGAGATTGGGGAAGTTGAAAATTTTGGGTCTGATGAATCTAGAAGGAAGCGAGCGAAACATTCGGAAATTTGGAAATTAAGAAGAATTGAAATATTGGTAATTCTGGATGTTTTAGGTTGTATTAGTGTTTATAAATATTAGTGTATTACAGTGTGTTTTGTATTAGCGTGGACATTTTTGTCGTGAGATTGAATTTCAGATTGTTTATTACCTAACTCTAACTCTTAAATAAAAAGATTGTGTTGAGTAATTGATGGATGTTGATCGGATAAGATATTATTGTTTGTACGTTTTTGATTATTAAAGGCATTAATTAATTGGGAATGTGAAATCCTTCAATTTGGAATGTGATTTAAAATCATTTAAATTGTGAATTTCTTGGTTTGCATTTAAATGTTTACACTCTCCCCTTAATATTTTAATTTAGTTAATCGTACTTTCGGGTATATGCGAACAAATGTTTGTCCTTTGTTATTAGAGAAGTATTTTGTGAATATATCCTCGCGGTCCAGATATTATAAAACATATATTTTTTCTTACAATTTTGAGATGATAGTATTAATGATGAAATTCAGCTATTGATGAAGATTGAAGAATTGGAATCTGTTTAATGTTACCATATATGACAATTTTAATGAGAGCTTTTTATTTTTATTGATTATTTATTTAGTATTGATTGTTAAGCATTGGTTTCAAAAATTTTAAATGTTTATACCTGAAGTGAATCACAGTATGGAAGTTATGTTCATGGTGCTGGGGGAAATCGGGAAAGTTTTGTGCAAAAAATCAATGGATTAGAACCATGCTTTTTCATTGAATTCCTCAATATAACCAGTTACTAATTGCCATTTTCAGAAACCATACTGCCGATTAGTGCGTCTTACTTTCCTCGTCTTAGATTTTGCTATTTTTATATTTGTTTCCTGTGTGTATTCAAATATTAAATGGAACACATGCTGAGGTTTCATGTTCAAGTGACATTTTCTGTGTTAGTAAATGGTAAGTGGAAGTGCTAGAGATTGTAAGTGCCAGCCAGCATTTCTAATTTCCATCTTTTGTCTCGATGTGATAATAGTATATTTTTAAACATCTCTTTTCTGAAAATCATTTCCTTTTGCTGGATTAGAGTTACAAGAACCGATTCTCTTGTAATTAATATGTAAGTGTGTTACCATCACAATTCGAAAAACACTTTCGTAACTATCAACTACTTGCAGGGCTAAAAGCACTTGACCTACGATCAATCATTCCTGAGACCAAACGAGGAGTTGGATTTCATCCATGATAAGTATAATTAATTGTAAAGAACGTATGTGACTAATAGTGACCTTTCCACATACAGCAGTCTTCAATATACTATTTTTATGACATTTTAGAAGCAAGTATTGTACCTTCTATTAGGTCCCTTGATAGAAAAAGGACCTTATAATCCCGCTTATGTCATCCGTCCGTTTTTGTCGAGAAATTAAATCTCAGTAACTACAAGATCGAGAGAGAAGCTTGAGGTACCGTTGGAATAGTTTTAGCAAGACTAAATCAGAGCCGCCACAACCGTCTTGATTGGTGCACTAGTTTACTGTTACCAACCCATTTTTCAGAACAAATAATTGTTCAAATTGCTTTCACGCAATTAGACCTATTTTTTTTCAAAACAATTATTTCGCAGAGGGCCAAAACACTGAGGGTGGTTACGTCACCCAGCAACCCAGTTTCCAGACCTCTCGTGGACTCTCTCATATTCACGTATTTTCTGTTAAAATTAGTATGAACATGCTTGTAAACAGTTCTTTGTTGTCTGCTTAATTTCACTATGTGAACGTCTAAAATTATGTATTGATATTTGCTATTGTTAAGAAATTAATTATATTGATGACTTCGTACAACATGCATCAAACAATACAGGACATATCAAAATTATATACTGTGTATTTGACATCTATCGCGCGACAGAATGAGGTAAATATTAAATAAGTGGAACTCTTCTCATATAAGAGTATCCATGTGAATTCCTTTCTTTGTGTGAACGTTTGTATAACAAGAAGTTGGTTTGTCGTTACCGTGTTCATTTGGTGGATTTCATCAGTTTTAACTTACGTTTACATTTATGATGAAGGGATAAGAGATTTTTCCTTAATGAACAACACAACGAAGTAATTATTTACGGTCGTCCTTCTGATTACTTGTGGAATTCCACAAGCTTCATTTGCTGGAAACCTTGTCCGTTTTGTTCTCATTTCTTATATTATGATGCAGAACAATCATTTGAACTTCAATTTGGGTATGAACTTTTCATCCAACATATTTCAGAATTAAAGTCAGTACATGTATATCGGGTATATCGATAGCAATTATGTGTATCTTAAGAGGAGTGCCTCAGTAATTGCTTTCTTTTAAATAATACTTTTGCACATAATAATATGAATGTAAGTTAAGAATATTGTAATAGCCGCACAGAAATCTGTATTAACTTACCGCTGCATACGTGTCACTCAAGGGAAAAGGCATGTCCCTTTCAAACGCATACTTAGATGTATCGTATATGTTTGCACCATTTATCTCTACAAGATTCTTAATTGCTTTACGATAATACGTTTGCTTTTTCTTACTGAGATGACCAAAGTTTCTGAAAAGAATTGTATGAGAAAAACATGAGAGCTTTCAATATTTTAGTTGTTCATATTTTAAAATTTATACCATAGAGAATCATATGTTCATCAATTTTCTTAAAGATTCTGGTAAACTGAGTTTCTGTGATTGGTTTAAAATTATGACAAAGCTTAAACCTGTCAGTACAAGACAATCAGAAGCTTTCAATTGTCAGGAAAATGAGCTATTTAGCTCCGAGACATCTTCCGGTCTTTGAATCCAAACAATCAATAAGTAGCTATTCATGGATAGGGACTACTCGTCTGTACGCTTCGTTACGTTCACATTGTGATCGAAATAAAAAATGAATCAATTAGAAAAAAAGAGTACATAGAAATAATTCAAGTTGGAGGAGAACAAAGCAAGATGCTGTGGTAATGGATTCATACACATGTAAGACCCTCGACATGCATAATTCTATCAGCGCTGTACGCATCACAAATATATAAGTTTAGTATGACACCGGACCATTTCGTTTTGCTTTGTTATAAGTTTATTTTTGCGTTCTTGGATACCTGAAGTTATTTAGTATGTTAGTTTCAAACCTTGTTGAAAAATACACATTGTAATTTTTTTTTACAAATAACTCATTAACTTTAGTTCCAAGAACTTTTATTGAGTTACATATTATGTAGGTAGCTTCGGCTCATATTAGTTCCACCGGACTTTGATCACAATAAAATAACAAAATAAAAATCGCTATACAAACTAAAACTTCAGAATGGATGTTTAATTACTAAATTAAAAGAAATTGGCATAGCACTCCCATATAATACTTTAAGAAGGCAAGAAACTTTCTATACAATTTAAAAGGGGCACATGTCTTAGTGAACTTTTATAAATGCGGTACCATTAGATATTCAGAAAATTGTATTATAAGAACATTTGTTAAATATGTCTTGACTACAAATAACCAGAATTCTCATAACAACAATAAATCAAACTGAAGGGGACTCGGTCACAGCCCCCTGCGGTCTGAAACCCTAAACATAAAAAGGGTCAGAAACTCTACACAGACCGTCAGAACTCCTACACAAATAGTCAGAAGCCCAAACATGGAAATTGTCAGAACCTCCAACGGTCATAACAATAAACGTAAAATCGGTCAGATCCCCCAACCGTAAAAACGGTCAGATCTCCCAGAAAAATGGCCAGAATCCCCACACAAACGTTCAGAAGCGCCAAACACCAAAACATTCAGAACCAATATACAAACGGTCATAAACCCCACACAAATGGTCAGAAACCCACAAAATTATTGACAAGGAATTTTGGTATGCGTGGTCTGGCAGCACTGGCGTTGAGCTTCTTCGTTATTCGTGTGCCAGGACTTAGGAATGGGCAGAACTACTATCATTCCGTAGCAGTGTTAACAGTATCTACTATATACAAATATATGTTACAAATTATCGATTCAAACAACAATCTTAAACATGTTGTTAGTTGGAAGTCATTTATTTTTAACTGTGAGAAATGAGTGTACAACTGCCATTTAACTTAACTTATTTACCTTAGAATGTTATGTACACATTAGTAAAATGTAATATTAGACAAATGCACATGTAAGTATGAAATATATGAGCAAGACTGATGGCCTACTATTGGGATTTGATAAAGTAGCTCATATTATAACTGTCGGAAAACTATTTTTAACTGAGGCGGTGAAAGGAGAAGTGGTGAAGGTCAACTTGAGGTTAATTTGAGAAACAATACGTTTAGTTTAAACGCTATAATGAAATCCAAAATGAGATCCAAGCAAGTGGTGCTATTTATGCTATTAACATGACACTTACGACTTGCACCACTTTTCCGTCAAATAGATTTGAATATGGAGAATATCTTAACTCAATATAAAAAAAACATATTTACTCCACGTTTCCTTTAACTACCTCAATTATTCATGAGAACGGACCATTACATCAAAATGCATTTAAATGAGAGATGTTTGAAGATGTGGGGAATTAGAGCCGATTTTTTTTACTGAACTAGTATAATTTAAGATGTCATTAACACAGCATATTTACACATTTAATGCCAACATAACCTTAAATCCTAACCCAAACCCGTGTATGTTTCAAAGAACATACTTATAAAAATATGTTTGACTTAAATGTAAATTCTACTAAGCAGTGTACATATTTTACAATAAAATTTGTTTCAAAAATAATAGTATCAATATGGTTAAAAGTGAATAGTCAGTTCTACTTCCTTCATCTATAAATGGGCACGATTTGAGAGTAAAAACGGACAGAAAAAAATACTTGTTACGTAATAATTACTCCCAATAATGTGTATGTCAATTTGGCTTCTTTGGCTCAGGTCAGAATGAATAGACAATGGAAAATGCATCGGCCAGAATCTTTGTTACAGTATTACAGCGGCATTTTCATGAGGAAACAATGGGTGAAAATAACGGACAAGAAAATGTTATCACAATATATTTCTATACATTCAATGTGCATAGATATATGAAGGCTTTTATGCAAGTCTGAATATTTTAAGGAGAGTCGGGCTTCTGTAGCCTTTCCCTAGCTACGGGGAAATGGAGAATGAGATGCGTAAAATAATGCATGCAATATTGCAGTCACTAAGGGGTAATTTCTAACTTCGAAATCTCGCCTTCAGAATAAAATTTCTGAACTGGACACTGCGTTAAGCCATTTCCTATTCCTTTCTTGTTGATCCTCGTTTATCGAACAAAGTATGCTGTGGTAATTTTAGAAGAGGAAGGTGTTATAGAGTTATATTTCAAAGTGTCTTCACAGTTAGTCATGTGTGAAATTATTGTGTGAAATATAATGGATTGAAAAAAGAGGATTCACATTTTGGTCTAGGATTCACTGTGAAATAATTAAAAGAAACGGAAAATCAAAATTCTGTAGAAATTACTCATACTCTTACTGACGGAACTTCATCAAGCTAATTATGCACAACGGATATATGGGCTTTGAACTGACTTCTCAAAATAGGCATCTTACTCAACACATTAGTGCAAGATGCACACTCATTTCTAAGGAAGTGATTAATACATTGTAACTAACACCATAGAGTACAAATATATATTCTGAAAGTCTTCTTCAAATAGTTAGCATCCAGCCATTCAGATGTCGCCACTGCACTCTTAAAGGATTATGCAAAAGTTAGGTTTCTGCTGTAGTTTTGCCAACTAAGTTATATGTATGAAAAAAAATTGGTTTGCCGTCCTCATCCCTTCTTCCTTATATGAAATTATTTATTGCCGTGAGTAAGATATTTATCTGCTGGTTACCTCCTACAGTGAGGGTTCCGGTCAGGTCACATTGCTGTGTTTCGGATTATAAGAACTCTTCGAAAAAATTGAATAGAGAAGGAAACGGCAAGAGAGCCTCTAACGGTTCTATGGTCGAGAAATAGTTTTAAATGCGGAGAATAACGTGCCTTGCCAGCCGTAAATTACACTTTCCGATACGTACATATACCAAAATTACTCCTCTTTCGTTCTTCATTTCATTTTTCGGGTCATCGCAACAGAATGCAGCTTCTTGTGTTAACGAAAGTATTGCATCATCTTACCCCGAAGAAGCTTGACACTGTATAGAAATTTATTTCTCGTTTTGTCAAGTATTATGATCACTAGCGCTCGGATATTTATGCATATTGCATATGCAATGGATATGTCAGCGTTTGTTTCTTGAAAATTCATGTTACATATGTAGATCCATATGCAAATCATTTATTTAAACATCCTACGTATTTCAGAGTCACAGCAACTACAAACGAACAAGAAAATAATAGATATGAGCAATCCATTGAGCGTTCTTCAAGATTATGTATACTAAAAGACAGGATTGTAGCCAATTTAATTTTTATAACCTTTCCCATTTTTAATTTGCTCTACCCATACCTTTTTATTAATATAAGCTCATTGTAATATGCAATCGCCGCCACTACGTGGAAGCATACCCTTACTTTTCTGCACATTTGAATACATCGGCACAATACTAGCACTTGCAATGACTAATGATACTTTAAACTTCTCTGAAACTTGATGCTGATACTTATGTTTCTGAAAATCGATATGTTTGATGGAAGTCATTTTTCTATTCTCAAATTAGAAACACCTGTATAAGCTGTGGCCAACTTCGTCCATTGCGAGTGTCAATATAATGAAGATGACGGGAGTAAGATGATGTCAGTTGAACGTGTTTTTAAGTTAATCACAATTTAATCTCTTTCATAAAAAGCTACGAGCCATATTATAAAACTCTGAAGGCGTACTCGAGCTAACTTACATATCAGGATATAGTAGGCCTCACTCTATACTGGGAGTGTATTTTTCAGCCACCGTGTCCCCGTTGCTGAAGAACGTACTCTATATTTCAGCCCCCTTGTTGTAGGCTATGACCCTTATTTAACATAGCAGGGAGTTCGTGAAAGTCTGCAGCACCTTTCTTCCAGCCCCAAAATAAAGATTACACAAAATTTAATATATTTTATGAAAGGCTATGTGCCATATTATAAAACCCTGAAGGCCGTACTCGATCTAATGTATTTTTCCAGCCGTCGTGTCGTGGTTACTGAAGAACGTACTGTAGCTAATATATTTTCTCAGCCGCCGTGTAGTATTTGTCGCGGTTGCTGAAGAATGTACTCTATATTCCGGGGCTATACGAGCCACTCTCTCGTGTTATGTGGTTGTGCTTTATAAAAGGCTACGACCTCTATTTAACATAGCAGAAATTACAGCAAGGAGATCGTGAAAGCCTACGATCCCACAGCACATCACACGCTACGAGCTATTCCCTATTTAACATAGCAGAGAATACACAGAATTTAACCTAACATAGCATAAAAGGCAGCGAATCCTTTCCACCCCTATTTAACACAGAGATATTTCATTTCTTCTAGGGTAATTACCCTTGTCCCATAATAGAACACACAGTGCACGATAGCATATCAGGGTACGAAGGTGTTTTTCAGCCCTCATAGGAGAGTTTACAACAGTTTTTACACCACCCAGTAGACCAGTGAATAAAAGAGTACGAAGCTATTTTTGCAATTATTATTTAATATAGCAGAGTTTATTCAGGAATATATGCTATTTAACCTAGCAGATCCAATATCAACCATATATATATATCGTAATCGGTAAGACATATTGAAATTCTGTTTCCACATTTTGTATGAGAGCATTGCTGGCCTAGGTGCTATTTATTATATAACCAACTTCTGGAAAAAACGATATTAAAACATTTCATTATTCATAAAAGATTACAGCCATTTTTTTCAAAAGAAACAACTATTTAACATAGCAAAAATTACACAGAACTTCCACCATAAGCTACACGGTTTTAAGTGTTCTGCTAACTGAGCACACACACATGCTTCCATGGTTTATGTTGATAATTTATTTAAGAAGTCGTGTAGTAAATAGCCACATACACAACATGCTAAACAGAGAAAAAATAGTACCCACAGAATTGAGACAAATCACTTTGAATGCGTCTACTATTCAATGTATAAACTAAACAGTTCCGTTTTAGAAACTTTATATGATTATATACGGTGGAAACCCATACTTATCCATATATTCACCATGACCTGTATTACATATACAAATGGAAACCCAGTGCTCGCCGGGTTTATTACTAGAATCAGTATCATTAATAATTAAGGCTGGATATGTATGTGAGGAATAGGAAATTAGTTGATTGTACAGATATATCTTTACCTCGATGAACATAGCACTGAGAAAATCATTTACAGACCAACTTTCTTGTCGGCAGTTGTCAAACCAGAACCATCCGTTTTTAGTAATTTTAGAAATAATATTCTATGTGATAAGTCAATATAATCATCACCATGGCCGGAAACTACAAACTCTATCGGAGCCCTATCGGATCCTGACGCTACAGGCTTATACGGCACTGTTTTATTACCAATAATACTTGTTTGAGCGGGGAGACCTGCAAATAGATCTAATTCTGATTTGGTTTCTGCTACTTTTGTTTTTTGCTATTAATACTCACACTAATTTATTTGTATAATAACTTATTATTTATAACGTCTACGAAACTATAGTTTTACACATACACTGCCATATTGTAAAGGAAGTGGATTACCCGTGCTATTTCTTAAATCAATAATAGTTTGATCAAACCGTTTACGTTGTACGGTAACACAATGAAGATTTTCAAAGACTTACATTTTACTAGCAGTATACTCTTTAATACTCGTATTTATAATACGCACAAGTGGCGCAACAGTAACACCTACCAGCTGAGGTCCTACAATATCGCTGAAAAATATACATGTGAATGGGTAGCGATATATGTAAATCGCGGATAACGCACATGATGGACAAGTGCAATATTCTCTTGTTGTATACGATCAAAACCTAGTTTTGGCTAATTCAGTTGATAGCCGTATTTCTTTTGCACTCTCATTATCATTTCTTACTCTACAGACCTCAATGCGTTTTACCAAAACTTTAAATTGTAATTGTAAATTCAATTTATCGCTCTTATAGTTAATCTGAGAAAGAATATAGTCAACTTGTTAACAATGACCGGGCATTACTTTAGTTATATTCCAGCTTTCTTCATCTGTACCCCTTTAATATATATCATTAGTGTATTCGAAAATATTCTGAAGTGATCCTGTATAATGTACTTCGGCAACAGCTGTTTCCCACACACCTTTCTCCAGCACAAGAGGATGACATCGTTTCGTAGTATAACATGCGAGAGTATTTTGTAGGAAATATTCAATAGATCTATTACTGTTTAATGTGGGGTAAAAACTAGTACACTCAATAAATATATCTCTCCTTTGTCCGTTTTCTCTTTACACCACGTGTTTGCTTATTTTTACGTTTTACCCTTTGCCGTATCAACTTGA
>JAGDQP010063520.1:0-11711 GCA_022664845.1 Lepisma saccharinum
ATAGAAATTTCTTTTGCATAGAATTCGAGGACAATTTCAAGTACGCGCAAAGACCATAATTTCTGTGTTGCAGAACATCATTTGACACTCCTGCTACCCACCAGAAAAACAAAAAAGAATTATTTCCTTTAAAAAATCAGTCAAACTTAATCTACAATTATTTTTGGAAAATTAATGTGTACATTTCCTAATTTAACTTATTTCTTCGCTGCTTACCACAGAAAAATAAAATCTACAATATTAATTAAAAAATCTTAGGACTAGTCAGAAACAAAGGTCCGTTTATATAAAGTAAAACTGGGAATTGACTGTTATAAGAGAAAATTCAAGGTATTGTGGGGATAGACAAGAAGATTCGAAGATATTGCGAGAACAACATTTACAAGGGAGGAAAAACTTAAATCCAGGAACTGTCTTCGAGAATTGGATACGTCTGGTAACTTTAAAATATAAGTATAAACAGCCATGTTCACGAAAAAAAAAAAAAAAAAAAACGTAGGGAAAAGTGTAAATGCAATAGCAACTATGACAGGTTAAGACGTTTCAGGTTACCTTTCCATCTCTACTTTTCTTTTCTGTTGTATAATTTATCGTATGTACAACCATACACACACACACATTAAAAGGAAAGAGAGTTTAAATTTTCCTACCCTGAATACCCAATCTAATTACTTCCTTTTTGTAAGTGTTCACTGTTTCAATCAAGTCATTGTCACTGTCTTTCTTGAACGAACATCTTTTCTAAACTAAACTTTTCTGCTTTTTTTTCTCACCCTTCTTTCACTTTACGTGTATTAATACACAAAACCTTAACACGTATCAGTTCTTTTCATTTCAAAACAATGTTAATCGACTTTCTTCAGAAAAGAAAGAAGATATAAGAAAACAGATAACGCTTCTTAACAGCATTAAAGAAAACTAATCATATTTTAAGATCAAGAAGAATAAAAAAAGACTAAAACTGTCGCTATGACGAAACTTTAGGGGAGAGGGAATGCACCTCCGGCCAAAATTTGCCCTCTGCTGAAACATCTTGAAGAATACAAAGTAACCACTTTGTGATAAGACTGATAACATACGATAAACAGTGTTAATATTTTCCATTGTAAAATACACTGAAGGGCCAAAAGTTATGGGGTTAGCAGGAGTGAACTAGTTGACGGAGCGGGACATTGCGGCAAACCGGTCGAACGGCGCGAAACAGTTGCATTGTGGACAGTTGAACTTCTGTGAGTGAAGTGAAACGTTGTGTACCGTGGTGATGGCAACCCAACGGGAATTATCGGCGTTTGAGCGTGGGGTGATAGTTGGTGCTAACCAAATGGGGACTGCGATTCTGGAAGTCGTCCAGACATTGAACTTTACTCGCTCCACAGTGTCAAGGGTGGATCGTAAGTACCGCGTTGGAGACATTAGGATCCATCAGGGATAAAGCAGTGACCGCCCACGGGTGCTGAATGACCGCGACCGGCGACGTATGTACAAACAGACAATCAACCGTGCGTGATCTGACAGCAGGAATCAATGCAGGACATTTCAGGAATGTGTCTCGGAGGTCAGTGCAGCGCAATTTGGTCTCCATGAGGCATCGCAGCCGAAGACCGACACGTGTGCCGCTACTAATCGCTGCCCATCGACGACGGCGACTCACATGGGCTCGAGAACACGTGAATTGGGTCTTAGAGGACTGGCAACAGCGTGGTCAGATGAGTCACGTTTCCAATTGACACGCACGGATGGTAGGGTCCAGGTGTAGTGCAGACCCCATGAGGCCATGGGCCCAAGTTGTCAACGAGGCACTGAGCAAGCTAGTGGTGGCTCCATCATGGTGTGGGGCGTGTTTACCTAGAATTGTTTGGGTCCTCTGGCCCGCTTGAACCGGAAATTGACCGGTCAGCGTTGTGTTCAGGTGGTTGATGACCATGTCCGGCCTTTTATGGACTACGTGTACCCTGCCAACAATGGGATTTTTTGGGATGACAATTGGCCGTGTCACTGGGCCGTAATGGTGCGCGACTGCTTTGAGAGATAATCTGGCAAATTCCAACGCATGATTTAGATCGCCGAACATGAACCCTATCGAGCACATGTGGAATATCATCGAATGCGCTATTCGTGCCCAGGATCCTCCACCTGCAACAACGGGCAACATCCACCGAATTGTGTACGGCAATCGAGACTGCATGGCTGCACATCTCTCCAGCGGACTACCAGCGATTTGTCGCTTCCCTGCCACGTCGAGTGCTTAAGAGGGTCCCACACTTTGTTAGATAGGTATTCCAATACTTTCGGTAGTTCAGTGTATTTATTTACTACTACATATTATTTATTTTGTATTGAAATTTAATGTTTCTCTTAGCATCACGTTTTCTACCTATTCTTGAGGGCGGAGATGAAAAATATAATTGAAAATTAGAGGCCGCTCAAGGTGTATACTGAGCTCTACTCTGCAGTAGTTCAATGTATTTTCTGCATAATCCTTGATGGCAGTTCCTGTTATTCAGTGCGTTTTCCACCAATATTCTTCTTCGAGGATAGTGTCTTTATACATTCAGTTTTAACTGTAGAGAATCTCTTAAACCGTGTTCCTCTTGAAACAACGATCAATTTAGTTGTTACGACTATAGATGCTTCTGCTAAAGGGTCTCCCCCACAATTTGTCCTTTTGGGGAGTCTAACTATTCAATAGTCACCCATTTTACCAGTTCCTATGGGCTGCCGCTGAACACATATCATACACTGTAATATAATGTAGACACCAGAGACAAAATAATAATAATAATTAAACTTTATTTTTTCGGTGGAAACAAATAAATTAACCCCTGGAAAACTGTTGATCGCATGATTTTGTCTAACCACTGTACTGCATGAGTAATATTTATTCCTTCCTCGAAAGATAACGTTTTGCGGCCACTACTATCGGCAGAAAATTAATAATCGTCATGCTAACGTGGAAACACAGCACTATCGCGTATTGGCTCTACATATGTAGTTCATCAGGTATTAGAAACAAGTAGGCCTTGTTAATTCTATGAGTAGAAGTTATTATTATTTTAATCTTTTTTTTTATGCTGACAGTGGGCAGGAAATTTTGTGTAAATTCATACTTTACACTAGAACAATTACGTATTGCACACAAAACATTAACCGAAACTATCTTCCGTAATTACAAGAAGTTAGATTAATTAATTAACACAAATTCTCTTTAATAATTAAAAATGAACACAACACATTTGATAAAATTAAAGAAGCAGTTGTTCTCATCATGATGTCAGTTTTTTTTATCCTTTTTCTTCTTCACACATGCTGAAAGAAGAAAAAAACTGTCTACACTGTTTTATAAATATCTCACATTCTCATCACACATTCGAGTTTTAATTACTTTTACAATTCGTATCTCTTTAACCGCTTTTAGTCATGAGAACTTCGATGTGAATTGATGTTATCTACTAACTGCTTGATTTCGTAAACTCCCAAGCTCTTCCCTCACACGAATTGGTGAACAATTTAACAACGGGCGAACATTTGTTTCTCTCAAGTGAAGCTGTATCATTTCAAAAGAGTTAATGGCATTTTTTCTGTAACTAGTAACATAAAAATTATTTTTTATCAAGCCAAATTAAATATTGACAACTTGTTGTTGACTTCATTTTAAAAAAGATCGTAAATTCATCCACAAACAAGATACTGAATTCAGGTAAAAAATACCACTCGTATTCCTCTAACCCCTTTCCCTTTTAATCTTATATGTTAATCGAATGCCTGCGATTATATATTGATTTCAAAGAATGATAAAACAACAACACTAGTTTTGCAATTGAAACAAAAGAACTATAATTATAATATCAATAGTCAAATTAGGCTATCATCGATGTAACTGCCTAGTTGTTAATTAAAGCTTTGCTCTGTTTGCGCATGCGCAATAGAAGTTGTTTTGATTATTTCTTCTGAAATTCTGCTGCAAGCTTCTTTTACGGCAATAATAGTTACAGATTGAAGGTTGGACAACGTTTTTTTATTTGCTTGTCCAATCCTATAATATTCGGTTCAAGACTGGTGACTCGTGAGTCCAAACAAAATTGAAATCTTCCTTTTACTTTGTAACTTCACCACCAAGTCTTCAAAGAATTCTTTAAGACGTGTTTTCCGGTCATATACCATGTCGAAAAATAAGCTCAGAATCGATCAAGCACACGTCGTTCGATTGTTTTCTTGAAACATTCTTTGCATAAAACGTCTTGGATTTCAACAAAATCTCTGATACCAGATTCTCCAAACACACCTACATAGTAATATATTGATGATACAGAAAGACCGACTAATCTTGCTTATAAGATCCTTCGTTTAAATTTTGATTCAATTTGACATTGCGTCCACTGAAGAAATGTCGAAACAACGTAGTTTCAGAGTTACAGGGGAACAAATATGTAACGGCAGAGTCCGAAATGACGTATCCCAACAAATAACGAGGTAAATGTTTTAGCTTAGTAAATGACAATCGAAGTTGTTCGCATCATTTGTGACTTGCGTGCTAGTAGTTCCGAACCTCCGCACGTTCTGACATTTGTTCAAACGAAGTTTCTTTTTGTTGCGGTGTGAGGACTTCACTCATCAGATTACACCCCACCACTTTTCAAACGCCCAGTAGGCCCGTATAACTTTTGTTCTTAAGCAAACCTCTTCGAAAGATGTGGTTAAATTATTTCAAGTGTTAGCTTCGTAAAAAGATATTTATTGCTCTAGGAAAGAGACATATATGTATGCTTTCTTGACAATTGATAGCAAAACTTACTTACCTTTGTAATCTCTTTGTCTGATAGACCACGCCCGCGACCAAGCCGTGCTTCTAGGAGGGCGTCTTGCAACTTTTCGTTTTCTCGTGAGCTCATAAAACTCTGTTTCTTTGTCTTACCCTCTGCTGCCCTCCACTCTGACAAATTTTTCGCTGTTTTGTCCACAGCAGATTCGACGGACTTTCGGATTCTATGTTGTGTCTCCACTAATGACCGGAGAGGTTTCACCACTTCTTCACTGAGGGCATTGGAAAATGTCCTGTAGAAGAAAACGAGATCAGTGGCGAAGTTTCCATATAAGCATCAAAATCTACGTTTACATTCTAAAATTAACGAAAAATTGTTATTAAATGTGCTCTGAGGATAACACCAATATTGTCAAGTTTACGCGTATTGTATAATTTTTATCTTCCTGTCCTTTACTTTCTCGCTGGCAACACTGCTATTTTACTTAAAATTGCTGTCAAGGATTTATGGCCAACGGATCAGGAAGTTGTCACAATCACCAGGAAAAAAGTGTCTTTTTTTTCTGCTAAAAAAAATGATAAAATTAATTGTGTGGGCGGTAACAGCATTACGGCTTACGCCCGTCCGGGGTAAGCTTTCTTCTTTGGTAATTATAACTGGCAGTAAAGACTATGTGGGATGACAAGTACGAGATTTGGGCCTATACTCGGTACTTTTTAATTCGCTAGTACCCAAGTTCATTAAATAATTGAATACATAGTTTGAATTTCACTATAATATACAGTTCAAAAGAAAAATGTCGCGCTTCGTCACTACGTTACACATAAACCCAGTGACCAAAGTAAATTAAACTTCCAAAATGTTACCTAAAAGTCTAGAACTTCACTTGGAGTTTTTTTTTATCAAGTTTCAGATACAGCTGGAATAGCCATACGATACTGGAACTAAATAACATTAAACTAAAACCATAAAACGACACATAACACAAGTAATATCAATAACATTACTATTATAATACATAAGAGGAATAATGAACATCTTTATCCAACGTGTTAGATCATGTTCCTAAGTTTTAGCTTTACGTTGTCTAAATACAAAATTTCTTCGCTGAGAAAAGGAACAAGGCTTTAACATTGCGCCAAGTAATTCCAGTCCTTTGATTTGGAAATCCAGGTTAAAAAACTATAAACCATCGAGCTCTACATAAACGATACTGGAGTGATTACTTAGTGTTGAAAGATAGCCAATAGAGCAAATATTTAAACTCGTTTGTCCATTTCCAGTCTAATCCAATGTGGATCAAATTTTCAGTTCTAACTCAGTCTTATACGCTTCTTATCGCTGTGTGGCCCGATTTTTTTAAATTTAAGTCTTAATTCCTGAGTTATTCATGAAGTAGTATATCGTATTCTGCATAGAACAGAAAGTACTGCAAATAATATTTACATTTTTTGCCAGAATTAGTACATAAATCAAAAAACGGGCCACATAGCGTTATTAAGCGTAAAAAACTGAGTTAGAACCGAAAATTTGGTTCATATTGGTTTACACTGGAAGTGGACAAACGAGATTAAGTGTGATCTCCGCTCCCTGGCTTCATATATTCATGAAATTTTCAATGGCTGCAGTCAGTCCAGTATCGTATTTTGATAGAGGTCATTGGTATAAACCAATCTGCTGCGTCATTATATTTGGTAAACTGTAATGTTCAGAGAGAGAAAGAGAGCCTGCGCAATGGTAAGTCTACATTAGGCCTTGTTGATCAACATGTTTGTGCGCGCGAGGATTATCTAAAGACCGTGACAATTTATAAATGCCACGCAAAAAATTGTACAAAGTCAGTGCACATTTTTGTGCAGTAAACCAAAATAGACAATTTCATTCTTGTTAGGAAGTTTGAAGACAAGGAGAATACATACGCATCGTTACTTGTTAAGCAAAAATCTACATCTGTATAAGTGGAGTGAAAATTGAAGATTGTCACGGTCTTTAGATAATTCTCGCGCACACAAACATGTTGATCAACAAGACCTAATGTAGACTTACCATAAGACGATAAGTTTTCAACAGCAAACAAAGCGAGATAAATCCAATGAACTCCAATTTACTGTAATGGAGTGCTCGATTGCAATACAAATCAAGTTAGTATCTGTAGCTAGACAAAACAGGAAACATGTAACCTTGTTTGTCCACTCATAGTTTAACCCTGCTTTCAGTTCAAATTCATTTTTACTCTCGCTGTTGTCGTTTTGTGGCTCGTTTGTCTTAATTCTTACAAATAATGTGTACATTGAAATGAACACAGAAAAATTGACAGCCACCGTAACCGAGACTCGAACTCTGATCTACCTGTTTCCGGTTGGGTACATTGTCTATTACACCACTACAGCACGGTCAATACGCTGTATATATTGAATGTCACTCTCACCTCGACATTCTCTTAGCTCCTCATTGGTGGGTACGAGGCCCAGACACTCCACTTCCACTACATGTAAGGAGTTTTATAGTCAGGCACGTATCCAGAATTTCATTTTGGGAGGGGTCCAAGGGCTTCCGGAGGGATCCAAGGTGTGTCTGGGCATGAAATGTATATTTAATATATACAATTACGCCTGAATAGAACTCTTATAGTTTTTTGGGGGGTCCTACCCCCCCCCCCCCGAACCCTCCCCATAATATGTCCCTGGTTTTAGTTGAAGCAACTGTGCACTGCGAAAGAGTTGCAATGGTGGTGTAATGGACAGCATGCCCAATCAGCAACTGGGTGGGAGATCTGGGTGGGTTCAAGTTCCGGTCCCGGGGGCTATCAATTTTTCTGTGTTAATTTCAATATTTTAAAAATTGTTTCAATTCCATCTATTTCACAATTACTTTAAAATAGGTTCAAAAATTAGTATTTGAAAACTATTTTCTTATCCACCCCTACTTGGGACAACATTCTAGACAAAAATGAAACTTAATACATCGATTTGTCACGTTAATTACGCAGAGGTTGTAATGAAATCTACGCGACAATATGACGAACAGAAATTACGTGACAATATTTGAACCAAGTGAATAATTATTCTTGAAATAATGTAGGCCCTTTTCGCTGTGTTTGGCAAGAAAATACCTTTTCAAATGTTCCATAATATACAGCACAAAGCAAAGCAATTTAATACACAAGAAAAAAGAAATAAGAAGAAACCCAGTTTCCGTCTCTTCCAATTTTCCCACAGATGAATAGAAGAAAGTAAAAAAGAATGACTTTCACAGTGTTCATCAATTCACTTTTAGGTAAACCGCACAGCCTAACCTTCTCATAAACACTTTTTCCTTTCTTTATTCTTCAACATTGTTCCGTTCAAAGAAACGTAAATTAAAAAAAAAAAATGTTTTACAAATTGCGTGCGTGTCTGCGTCAGAGAACTGATGACTTTCTCGCAGAACACAAAAAGATGTCATAGCACATTTTTTGTTACTTCAGAAAAAAAAAAATAGTACAAGATTTAATTTGATTTGAATGACTCTAAGGAAATGAAACAATGTACTTAATTAAAACGTGCATATAATAACCATTCAACTGCATTGCTTTGTTTAGTGTTTTGCGAGATAATAGATATAAACAGAATAACAACAAATCACAAGTGGGATGAATACGGAAGACAAAAACGCATCGTGCCATGACTAAAAAAGTCATTTGAATTAGTATTGTCTCATTGTTATGCAGGATTTTCTATGATCATATTCAGGTAGTACCAGATACATCCAGTGTTCTCGTCTTATAAATACACAAAAACAAAGGTATATTAAAATGTTATAAAAATAAATGGAGCATTCTGAACTTAAGGGGATTCTCGATTCTTTTGGCCAAAGAAAATGGTAGATCTTATTTTAAAAATCGATTGTATATATAGATTAAAAGGATTTTGCTCCTGGACTATTTTTTTAAATAAAGTTTTATATTTATTTAAGTGACTAAAAAAAAAATATTACAAAATTCGTCCACTTGCGAAACCTGTTATACGATTTAGCTGTCTTTGCAAGTTAACTGTTTTAAACAGGTTTTCAGCGTGTAGCCATTGCAATTTTGACAGGTTTTGCTAGTGGACTTGACTCTCTCATTGCTTTTGAAGCGACTTTAGAGGGTTTTGCTCACTGCTATCTCCAGATCTTTGTAGAGGACGCTGAAACATTTCATTTTTTTTTTTAATGTCGTTTAACAGGTTTTGCAAGTGTACGACTCAAATGTCACCTCCACGAAATGTCTCGAACTAGGGTTTGAACAAGTAACAGATTTGTATTAATTA
Organism: Lepisma saccharinum; assembly: GCA_022664845.1. Lineage (NCBI taxonomy): Eukaryota > Metazoa > Arthropoda > Insecta > Zygentoma > Lepismatidae > Lepisma > Lepisma saccharinum. The sequence goes on from JAGDQP010063520.1 coordinate 9,050, forward strand.
TTAAAACCACATAATTAATTTTTCTTTAATGAAAAAAAAATCTTAAAAAAAAATATTGAAATGAAAAAAAAATCATGTTATTAAAATTCTCTTTGTCTCACGTTCTGCTGTCACCTCCATGGAGTGAGTTACAAAGTTCCGGTAAAATCCACCAGGCAACAGCACGTGCTTCCCTCTGTTTCCTAGACAGTCTATAGTAAACTATTTTGATTGCAGGATTCTTTGTTTGTATAAATATACTTCAAGTGTGCTTTTATTTTAACTAGAATCTGGAAATATGCAATAATTCTTTGTCTGTCACCTCCATGGCCTCTTTCAATATTGAAGTTTTATTGGTGTATTGAATTATCTGTCCAAACATTACGAATAGAGTAGATTTTTAGTTGCAAACCAACAACACATGGTCAAGCCTTTCACAAGTTAGGTTTTACTGGGCATAATAGACAAACGTGTCACCTCCGTGGATCAAGGACGGCATATTAAAACGTGTCAAAAAATAATTGATACTTTTTATTTTTCGAGTTTGGGACTCGAATTCCTCCTTAATTTCAAAATGACCCAAATATACTTTTTACAAGGTGGATTATGTGATATTTTCTCTTTTAAATTCTGGATACGTTCCTGATTCACTTAGAATTGAATTTAATTTTTAAGGCCTTTAGGCAACTTTCGCTCAGGCCAGTGATTCACTTGGAGTCCACTAAAGTTGTATATCCTACCCTTAGGATGTTATTCCCGTTTTCACAAGAACCTTGTGTGGTGGTGTAATGGATAGCATACCCGGCTACCAACAACTAGGGGATCCGGGTTCGGTCCCGGTCCCGGCGGTTGTCAATTTTTCTGTATTAATTTCACTACTTTATGATGTTAACATAGTTTATATTCAACTGTAAATTCAAAATCTTTCAAATTGCCTAGGAGCTCTCGGGTCACAAGTTGACTCCGGACGAAACACTCACCATCATCATCAGAGCTGGTGAACATCAGGAAAGGAAACTGAATGAAGATAGGCCAGACGTTTTATATTAATTACCCAGAATCCCATAACCTTAAACAATTAAATCTGCTACTACAACAGTTCGTCGCACAAAGAATCGTTCATCAACCTATTACTTTGATGCATTATATTTTGTAGTTATTTATCAATACCTACAGCTATTTTTTCCCCCACATTCCGTTCAGGAATATGCACAGAATTATAAATTAATTCGGTGACAGGAGCACTGATTCCAGTTTTGTTTCCATAGCGGATATCCGCTTTAACTTGTGTCCTGTTACTTTGCATGCACAAAACGACACACTCTCACAAAAACGAAACAAAACAAAAAAAAAATGTTGATTTAATTATCCGTCATTATGGCCAGAAGAAATGTTATTGACCTTCCATACAACCTGTGTAGTTCCTTAGATGGAAGTAAGGATGTTAGTGAATTTAGGAGGAAACAACTTTAATTTTTTGTTTATCATGTAATTACAAGTCTTCTGTCACTGCCGTACAGGACGTCCTTTCTTTCTTATTTTCAGGAAGGAAGGAAGAAATATCTCAGTTTTTTACAACTAAAAATCGCAGTTCTCTAAAAAAATCGCCGTCGATGATATTTAAAATATTAATCCTAATTTTATGTCCATGTAGAAATATTGTTGAATGTATGTCAATTTTCAGAATAAGTTGTTTCGCGCCTTTTAGATAGAGGAATTTCAAAATAACCACACTTCTAAAAAAGTATTTAAAAAAAAATAGTCAATTGTTTGTCCTTTCTGTGCTCTGTAAGTCAGCATGAATGTGAATATTTTTAACTAGTAAGGGCGGCTTTTCATGTACGCGCTAATTACGTTGCTTCGCTTTCGATTACAAGACCGGTTTTCCATACAGGTGCTCGCCGTGTTCTTTCCTTCCGATTTGGGTGGATAGGCAATTGACAAAATCTATTTACAAACCGTCGACTGGATGACATAACGACTGTTGCTTTGATTTTTGTTGTACTGAAGTGCCGTAGTATACCATTCCTCTCATCATCTCACAAGATCTTGTATAACTAAAAAAAACAAAAAACAATAGCAACAGAAATATGGCACTTTCAAAACAACCGCTACCATTAAGTTCACTGGAAGCAAAAACTTTCTCTTGTCTTTTAATGCGTCACTATGTCAACCAACCGACCAAATGTAGAAGTGATAAATTGGCAACAGATAGGCAGACAAGATCGACATTATTAGTTCTGTCTCCCTTCTTGAAAGAAAGTACCGTACCACAATTTCATGATGGGGTTTCGTGCAAGCGTCTATCTCCACACTTGAGAAAGGAATTATTTATGTTATTTACATCATGTGCGATAGAATATACCATCGCAGTATGATGAAGATTTTTTTCAGCAGGAGAATTGTTAAAGGTATCAGTAGAAGATATTTAATAATAATAATAAATAAAACACACACATAAACATCAAAAGATTAGGTTGGTTTCACGTTTTAAACCCTGACACAAATATGAGGTTAAGTAGTAATTTCTTTTCTCTGTATTTTACCGCAGCTTGAGTTTCGTGTGAATCACTTTCAATAGCTTGTCCAACTTTCCATTTCAGAACTCCTCAGATAAATCACTGCTGGAATTTCACACGGAATACTATACCATGGATGTTTCACAGCCGCTTGTGTGTGTGTG